>CM064581.1:14914417-14957228 GCA_032716605.1 Paralithodes platypus | reverse complement strand
TAAACACTGGGCTCTTTCTATTGGACTAGGTATGCGGCAACAAGCAACAACGGAAAACGCTAGATCCAACCCTTATCTATAAACCCAGGCAACAAACCACCCTAAACCGTCAAGAGTCCTGCCTGGACAACGAGGTATCCTATGACTCGGTTACAGGGTGCACGCACTATAGACTGCTGATAGTCAAGCAGGCTATATAAAAGATCACACAATTAAGTTGACTTAAAGCTTCAAGGAAAAGATAGATAACGGAATTAAATTGCAGAAACAATTTAAAAAACTAGAAGAAAGCACATTTAACGTTACGTTAATTAATACAACTAATCACCCCTGCGTGAAAGAAGGTGAAAGCAAACAGTCCTCAAAACATCGTGCAGGTAGACAAGATGCGGGTTTCTAAACTGCATGCGGCTACCGTAGGATCTGATGCTTAGCAAAGAAAGTACGTTACGGATTTAGAGAACTCTTAACTCATAAGCAGGAATAAATACTAGTGATAGGACATACAGTGTATAATGGCATAGGTATAATTAAATAAAGGCAGCAACTCGCAACATAACCACATACAGGTGTGCTTCTCACTCTTAGTCAGGCAAGCCTGCTCGGACAGAGTCTCTAAGCCACACCCTGACTCACAATGCTCACAAAAACGGTAAACTGTGGCACAATAACAAGCATACAGAGATAATAAACCCCTAGCTGTTAATCTGCCAGGTGGCAGAGGTCTAGCCGGAAGGATATAGGCTTCGGATACCCGGGCTGAGCCACCTGCTCTAGCCTAGGGACGTTCCCAGGTCTGTGCGCCAAATTACTCTAATTGAAAGGGTGCTCTCTTGAGAGACTCAGATCGCAAGTATCTGACTCTCTCCTGGCAACCCTAAAACAAAAGCAAGACGTGCTAGCGCAGTGCTAAGTGGACTAGGCAAGGACCCTCACACAACACAACGCTAGACACACAGGGACACAGACAAGAAAATGCCCCCATACTCCCACGGGTATCCTAGTAAAGTCGTGCGGGTCCACGGGACTCGCACCAGCAGACTTTACTTAAAGGATCGCAAAAACCCTCCCCTCCGGTCTAGCCCCTGCTAACCTGACACAAGAACACACTAGCAAGCATGAAACCACCAAATATGAGACAACAAAAAAGCTTCCTAGGTCTCATTAACAATTACATCCCTGCATAAGGCCCAAAATCCTATCTAGTTATCTGAGAGCTCGTCGTTAATAATCTGTCTGGACCCCCCACTAGGTATGCAGAATACATTCCAGGCTTGGCAACACTCAACACAGTTGCCTGGTCAAAATCCTCTACCCCGTGCGTGAGTCGAAACTAAGCCTAACGTTGCAATCAAATGCATGTGGCAGCGCTTCAGGCTCGTCCCAAGCTGGACTCTCCGCGCGAAGCAACGTCCCAAGCCGGTCTCTCTCTCCCGCTCGTCTCTTCCCGCTCTCACTAAACTTACATCTTATATATTATAATGAAACGATCAACTATCGAGAATAAAATATACTAAGATGCGTTGGTTAAGAATAAGGGCAGCTTCAAGCTGTGAAACAACATAAGAATATCCCAGACATTAGTTACATTGTCGTAGGATATATACTAAGGGAAAGCCTGCCGGCCGGCTGCCACCAGCCGGTTTATAAACGGCTGGGCAGCCGACGCGCGCATGCCCGCACGTGGTTACTATGCAGAAGCGTCACTCAAGTCCAACAAGGCCTACTTTTATGTCTGGAACGAGTCGGAGGCAAGAAGGGGATCTTCTGAGGTGGCAAGTTGCTTATGTCACTTCATTCAACATCACGTACCTGCTGATTCCTTGAAACTGGTGGTGTTTTCAGATAATTGCCCTGGCCAGAACAAGAATATCAACCTTTGCCTATGCTACCTAAGACTCATCCATAACCATCGTTTTTCTTCTATCATCCACTTCTTCCTGGAGGCTGGCCACTCATTCCTGCCCTGTGATCGCGACTTTGGTGTGTTTGAGAAGCACCTGAAGGGCAAGGAGGTATTCACCACTGACCACTACACCCAGCTAATGTCGACACACAGAAGGAAGAAGGAAGGAGCAGGTCACTGTGGTCCGCATGGAGGAGAGCGACTTCCTTAACTTTGAGGTTCTGCAACAACACATCAGCAAGGCGGGCCAGACAGGTTCGGGATTCAAGGCTGCCAAGCGCCTGATAGTCTCCAATGATTACAGGGAAGGCATTAAAGTGTCTTCTGGCTACATGGACGGCTTTCATGTGCAGCGGGAATGGTTTATGCAGAAGGGTAGAAGCAAAATTTATGACCCAAACATGTTTGACCTCTCACAAATTCCGTTGCCTGTCAAGTACCCAGGGGGAGTTCCCATGAACCAAAAGAAGCTACAGCATCTCCAGGAGTTGACGAAATACGTCCCCCAGCCACACAAGACCTACTTCACCCTGCTTTTCGAGGCACAGAAGTCCATGACTGCAAGACCTAGAGATGCCAACGAAGAAGACGTCGACGATCCCAGCGACGACTTCTTGGAATACTAACAACAACCTTCCCCTCCCCCCTCACCACCTACATAAACTACTTGGACATAAAGGTAACGTGTCAAATTACATTATGAATTATTATTACAAACACAACACAAAATAATATAAAAATAAAATACAAAAATCATGCATTTTGTTAACATTTTGGATTAAAAGTCTTATAAATATTTATTTTTGGGTATTTTTCCTTGAAATTATAACTGTCCTTTAGTTATAGTGAATGTTCATAATGGTACAAATTTGAAGGAAATCGAATCATTTTTTCGCATTCCAAAAAAAACACCTATGCATGTTTTTGTTTTTGTTTATTTTTTTTTTTTTCTATTTTTTTTTTTTTAAACCATCTAAAAAAAATTGTCTGTTCCTAAGCTGTCCATTGATATATAATAATATATTATTATGCCTTATCTACTGTGTGTATGGTATGTTAACTTTAAACATCAATAACTCAAAACTATACTCGTGGCGAGTTGGCCCCTCTGGCACGGACCTCCTCATATGTTCTCGTCTACTTCACGGGAAACATACCGAGGAACACATTGTGAATCTTTCTGTCAAACATGACTTAAATGTATTTTCTAATTACATTAACTTACTCTCCAATTTACCCTTTTCTTTAATTCGCTTCCATAGAAAGATCTGCGCTCTGTCGGCTAGGTTCACGCTAATTGTAATTGCGCTCAAAATATGTCGCCCTAGTACCCTATCCATAACACTGAGCGAATTGGAATGAGCTCTGATGAAAAGATTGGTTTAAATTCTACCATACCCTCCCAACATCTTCACACCATCCAAGATAATCAATCAGTGTTTTTCTAGTTTTCGTTGCTGAAAGCCAATACACTTAGGAGCAAAATTATATGATTTTCTCCTTCACTTCCACTTGTGATAACTCGATAGTATTTGCCTTTCTCTTATCATTTTTTAAGACAGTATGAGTTATTGAAATGAAGATGAAATGAACCTCATATTCGTTCCTGGTACATAGCTGTCACAATTACGTGGAAAGTGGCCCTGTTTTTATTGATTTTCTAGCTTCTAAAACTGTTCCTCTTTGTACACACACCCTCCCTAAACCAATGCATTAAGCAAATTGATATAAGTATGGGTAGCAAATTTAGAACCTCGAGAAACGTCTGGCAACAATCGGTGCCGGTTGGTGCAACCAACTCCGCCGGTACTACCAGAACATAATTTATTATGTATGTCGCCCACAGTATAGTCCTTTTTTACGCCGGATGTAAATATCGCCCGCCACAGGGAAAAGGTTTTGCTTCACGGGATTCACACGATTTGGCTAGTACACACTCATTAAGATGCAATCGTATGTTTAGTAATAGTTCCTATACAACCCTCTTGGGAATGCTGCAGCATTTCTATATAATTTGACCGAATGACCATTTGGCTATAAACAGTCTATGAAAACATTGGCTAATCCGCTACTGGCAGAAAAGTCCTGGGGTTATAGAGAGGACACCGATGGATAACTTAATTAGGCTCTTTATTTACTGTCTATAAATGCACCCCTTGTCTTGATGCTTAGGAAAACATAATTTATTCAGACACTGAAGCCGTGGGTGTCAGATCGAATTCGCTTAACCTCTGTAACTATTGGCGTCTCATTATCTGTCAGTTGGCTCGTTGTTTGTTTGCCTCCCCTAACCCTTAATACCACTTCTTGTCACCTATGATTCATTAGTGTTTATGTCCCACTGCAACATTGAAACAAAGGAATACTCATTCTGTGATAATTTACTATGCTCTGTTGTATGGCAATATGGTGGTATTTGTGGTTAAGTACTGAAACTATGTTTAGCATACCTGCTATTGCAATCATATCTTCCCATGAATAATCAGGATTTGAGCGCTGAAACCTGTTGTTATTAGCTCAGTAGCAATATCCCTGTGTGTGTGTATCTGTGATGATCGTTTAGACGTACTTAGCAACTGAATTGGTATCGGCAACTAGATGGAAGTTACAGTAGACATAGGTAGTTGTCTGAATTGATGTTACCTTTTAACTTAGAAGTAGCCAAACAAGAATTATCGAAATAAATTACTAAAACACTGTTTGTGTAACTACCCATGCAGTGCATGGAGGACATTATTGTGTGATAGCAATTGTGCGGTGACAATAACATTGCGGCAGACGTGAACCGGGTGAACATTTTCAGTTTGGAAGTGCTGGGGGTGTGCTCGCCTGGGATAGTTAGTGTAATGTTGTGGCCTATAAAGACAAGGCTCTGATATTGTGTTTGTCGTTCAAAGAAATACTGGTATGTTCTTAGTTGGGTTTCTACATTAATGTGATACCTCTATTAATAATCTCTCAATGGACTTAAGGGTAAATAATGCTGTTCGTGCTTTCTAATAACAACACTGGAATCACTCTTTTTCAGTTGTGCAGGAAAGATTTTATGTTCAAATGCTGTAATCACTAACAGATATTGGATAAAACAAAATTGGCCTTATCATTATATTAATTTTGTATATTGAAGTTGGAATATGGCAATTGTTTCGGTATTTGCTTCTTCGTGTATTTACGTAAATCGCAAAGTGTTCCGAAGGTGTGGGTTAGTTTGTCTACTGTTGTAGTGATTACGCCAGATTGCACAGTTCGAAAAGTATTGTTGGACTCCATGATACTATTTATTTTCACAATGTTCACATTACAAAAGAAGACTTGCGAAATCTGGTGTCAGCAGGCCTCTCAGAATGTTCTAACAATGTTATATTTACCCAAAGACCTATAGTCTTCTAATATACACATCTTCCTCTCTCTCCCCAATTCCATTTCCTTTTAATTTCCGTGTGTTCACTCCCTTCCATATTTTTCGCTTCTCGCTCTCACGTTAATAAATTTCAATTCACTATTTGTCTGTTTTGCTCATTTTGTATTTATGTGTGTGTTCCAACTCTATCTCCGCACGTAGACATATATTCAACTGCTCTACACGGTGAAGTCGGAAGGAAATATTAGAGATGGTGAGTGAGACATAGAGACATTTAAAGTAATGTAACCGGCTCGTTCATAGTCTAACCTTCGTAGACCTACAACACTATTCAACTAGTTTTCCAGAGGTCTAGACCCTCCATATGTAGTGATTTCAAAACTCATGTGATGAAGCCATAGCACACCTATCTGCTTGTCTATCAACTATTTGGGACAGAGATGAGCGTATTACTTTTAAACCGCAATACCTTTAAATTTGCCATAATGTGATAAATTTTATACTTGATAATATATATACATATCGAGTAATGTAGCAAATATATACATGAACAACACAAACATAAATGCAGATATATATGGAAAGACTGACAAGTATTTCTTCGATGATATGGGAGTTATGAAAAGATATATAATATAACCATAGAAAGGGTATCAACTAACATTATGTTGTTGTGTGTGGATATAACTAGACCAATTTACTAAGCTTAGGAAGGATATATATAGGTCAATGGAATCTAATAACCTTGTGTCTGCGCGTATTCTAACTAACTAATAACGGCTATGATAGCCAAACGAAAGTATAATAATGCTTTAGCCTACAGAAAGGATTGCACAAAATGCATGCACATTTAAAATCCAATCACTAACCAAAGGTAAGAGAACAACATAAAGGCTAAACAATACCATTGTTGGTGTAAGATAGAGCCAGGTAGGCTGATTAATTAGGTGTTCCTTACCCAATGGTCAACCCACAACTCACCGGCTTTACACTGTAAGGTGTATCCAACAAACGTAACAATTTACACATTAATAGTAAATTTACACTCTTATATTATCGTCGCTCTCAGAAGTACCTCAGCTCGGATGCTACAAAGTCTATTGCATCTTTAGATCACATTGTTTGTTTGACATGTTTAACATAGTTTCATGTGGCTTTTCAATAGGGTCATATTTGTTAATTATATTTATAGCTGGGAAGAATAGGAATGGATATGTTATACCTATTACATTTGTATTAATATTTCCTTGTTAAATTTCAATGAAAACATATGTGTGTGAGAAGGAAAAGGGAGACAGAATGTCTGCAAAAGAAGATCAAGAACACATTCAATTAAACACTAATACGGAAATACATTAAGGAAACAAAAACAATATAATGTATATGATTTGTTCACAGGTTGGTTTGATAACACATTTTCTTTTATTTCTTATCCGCCAAGCCTGCCTCTCCCGCCTCATCTCACCTCAGCTCACCTCGCATAGTGGTTTTCACAAATCCACTTTCCTCTCATATTTTCCCACCCAAGACTCTGTCTTGTGGCTGCTGTGTTACCCCCCCCCCCCCTTTCTAGTTGCCTAACTGGGTTTGCAATGCAAGTTTCTGCAATAATCGTCAGGATGACTATATATTTGTTTTTCTTCATGTAATGAATAGTTGAACTCGCAGCTCTTTCACATTCCTTGTTATATTCGTCTAACATAGTCCGTTGAAATATTAAATTGAAAGTGATATAGAGTCAAATTCAAGGTACTTTAAATGTCTGGACATACGGAACCTGAGGAAGTTAAAGTCATATGGTGAGGGAAAGACAGTTTGAGAGTGAGAGTAACAGAGCTTACTTGTTGAGTAGTAGAAAGATTGGGAAAATCGGTTCACTCTTAGATTAGAGTGTTGGATAGAATAGAGATGGGAATGTGTTGAAAGGCGGGTGCCCCTATTCTCCGTATGGGAAGAGGTATACAATGAGAAAGCTCTGAAGAGTATTGAATATAGTAATAGCAGTAGAACAGTGATAGTGATGCAGCAACATTGCGGTGTGTAGAGAGAGATTCTAGGGAATTAGTAAGAGAAGGTGAATTGAGGAGGCTAAATACTTTTGACTCTACCTTTTCAAAATGTGTAGTATGGGCTGAATCCACCGACCCATGCGAGCAATACTAGATTCATGGGTGCATTGTCCCCATTGTGTAGAGCAAGAAGTTGTGTAGGGGTGAGTAATCCATGGAGACGGTTGAACCCACGTAACTTGAGGGAAGATGTTTTAGCAAGATTTTTCCAAGAAAGGTCAGAACAAAAAAGATTCACAAATAATATTGATAGAAGATATACCTTTGATGTGTATGTTGTTGAAGAGTAAGGGATAGTCATGTGGAAGATTGTGGCGGCTAGATAGATGGGGAAATTGAGTTTTGGAAGCATTACAACAAGACTCCATAGTTGATAGATCAGAATTATAGGTGTCAAATGGCCTCATCAGCTGAGTTTTGAAGTAATTGCTCCGTATATTGTTGTGAAAAACTAGATGAATAGTGTTTAAGTTGAGTCATAAACATTTGTTTTCTGTGAGTATGAAGGAGGCAGAAGTAGAGAGTTATAGTATTATACCAACAATTATATAATCATTTGCTAGACAACTTTGCCTTTGTTTATTCCGTGGCGGTGAAAGGGAAGAGGAAAAAAAAAACTGAACAGTTTGGAATCTCGTGAGAAGAAAAGAGGAATGTGCTCTCTCTCTCGCTCTCGCTCTCTCTCTCTCTCTCTCTCTCTCTCTCTCTCTCTCTCGGTATTTTATCAGCAAGTATAAGTATAATACTATATAGCCTAGATCAGTAGCATTCTATGATTAGTTTTGGATAACTAATTCAATCTCTGTTGTATTATACTTCTCCAAACTATCACTGTTTCTTGAATATTTTATTGTTTTCATAATGGCTATTGATTTTCGTATTGTTTGTTTTACTTTACTGTGATGTGGAGTGGAAATAGTGTGTGGGTGATGAGAAGTAACATACAAAAGTCTTCCTTAAGGGGAGGTGGTTGGTTTTTCTGGCTCCCCTTCTCCTTTATGTTTAACCCTTCCCCAACATCGGCAGTCCTCTTACGCGAAATCGGTGCGTACTGGGTGTTATGGCCATATTTTTTTAATAGCTAAGCAATGATAGATCAAGGTGTTTCTTAAGTACAATATTACAATTTTAACATGATTAACGCCGATGTATATTATTGGATTGATGTAAAACGATTCTAGCCATCCGTTTTTGTCTGACATGATACATGGTAATAGGTAGAAAGATAAGCTTAATTGGAAAATGAAATACAGTACATACTGTTATCTTGATCCTGTTGTTGACCGGACATCGCATATAATGTCGTAGGTTTGTTGTGTTACACAGTCGTGAATATTACGCGCGCAGGAGTTTAAGAGGCCTATCGAGGTCCAAGGTGTGGCGTATAAGAGGGCAACCGAAGTGCGGGGGTTAACCCATTTAGTGTTCACATTGTAAGACGTTTGGCGTATTAGTTTGTCGATTTTATGACTTTTCGCCCCTTGTCTTTGTCAATATTTAGGTGTCTCTGAACCCAAGTTCAGTACAATGCTTATTCTACCTTAACAACAAGGTCTCAAGCGACATTTCGTGACAATGAGGTGCCGAAGTTTCGACCATAGTACATAATCAGATGCACAATATATTGGTGTAGTGATCTGTAGGCTAAGACAATCTGATAGCAGCTTGGCTACGGAAGGACCATGATACAATTCTTGTCCGTTGGGATGGCCGATGAAACTGTTCTTATTCTTGGGGATTCAAACCTTGGCGTAGTCTCATTTGGGCGGTTAACGCATGGCGCCTTAGTACACTGGGCCATCCCGGCCCGTGGAATAGAGTGTATGAAAGTGAGATGAATGGGCAGAGAGGGAAATGTAAACCGAGAATAAGATGAAATGATGGAGTTGAGAAGTGTTTGAGTGGAAGTGGTGTGGGGAAGGTGGCGGTTAACGGATGCCAGAGGAAGACATAGGCGATTCATTCTTGTCCACCCCTCGGGCATTAAGGTGTCTGGCAATATATAAATATAAATATATATATATATATATATATATATATACAATAGAGAGAGAGATGTTGACGCAGGGTACGGTGATGGTCGGCTTCTGAGAAAATCATATCGCTGTGAGGCTTCATCCCAGGGTGCTATTAACTGGTGTTCATCTGATCAGTGCGACTGGGAGGAAAAGGATGTGGGAAGGCCGGTTAGCGGAGGGAGTGTGTGGGGCGAGAAGAGGGAGTAGGAGGCTTCTATATGTGTGTGTGGTCAATGAACAATATACTTGCTTATATCCAGGCTATTTGATTTATGTTTTAGTTTAAATGTTACGCTTCATTTCACGTTGCTTCTCTTAATCTGACGTTCTTCATTCTCCCTTTGTTCCTGTCTCATTGAGGCTGCTTTGTTTGTATTGTCTTCGAGAACATACAGATTGTACATTTTTCGTGTTATGCTCATCATAATTGTTTGCTTATTTGTACATTATTACTCCTGTTTTCTTCCTCGTCTACGTATTTTCTGTTTTTCTACTCTTTACCATTTTCTCCTTTCTCCCCCTCTTCTTTCTCGTGCCTCTCTCATAACTCTCCACCCACGTTTTTTGGCTTCTCTAACTAATAATATAATACTACCCCCTCTCTCTCTCTCTCTCTCTCTCTCTCTCTCTCTCTCTCTCTCTCTCTCTCTCTCTCTCTCTCTCTCTCTCTCTCTCTCTCTCTCTCTCTCCAATATATAACAACTATAGCAGTTGTTTTGTCATTATAATTACCATCCACGTTCTATTCTACCAAGATTTAGAGCACTTGTTCATATTAGCAATCGCAATAACCTGCACCTCCCTCCTAACGCCTCTCCCAACTAACACCCTCTCATTTGCAAGTCAATTCCCTTTATGAATCCAACCCTAATGAGGGGGCCATTCTCTTTAGCGAAATTTGTATGGCCTTGGTAATTCAGGCAAAAATGGGTCATAATGTGTGTCGGTGTGTGTGTGTGTGTGTGTGGGTGTGTGTGTGGGTGAGAGAGAGAGAGAGAGTACAAAGGAAATCAAGGAACAACAGGTCTAGTGACCCTTCTAGGCTGCTTGTCCTCCAAAACACTGAGGATCAAGTGTCCAAACAGTGGTTTAGAGTGGGTAAGGGAACATTGGAAAGGGAACTACTGCCCTGGAACTAATGTCCGTGGCAGGATTAGGAAGTTAGTAGGGGACAGATGGGTTAGTAACTGAGGGGAGGATAAAATAAAGTTATTCATTTACAAACGCAGTCAGTCGCGGGTTTGATGCGAGATATTTGTCTATGCGGAGGAATCAACGGTGCTGCAGTCTATAACGTCTCGGGGAAATCCATTCCACAAGTTGACAACTCTATTGAAGAAGAAATTCTTAGATTCGTGTGAGTTAAAAGATTTACCAATAATTTTGCAACCATTTCCCCGTGTCTAATTAGATTGGTCGATAGTGAAGTACTTACTACAGTTCATATTGTCGATGCCTTTGATGATTTTGAACACTTGAATTAAGTCACCTCTTAATCTGCGCTGAGTTAAAGGAAATAGATTTAATTCTCTAAGACGCTCTTCGTATGGTTTGTTCTTTAGGCTAGGTATCATTTTGGTAACTCTACGTTGAACTCGTTCTAGCTTGTTTATATCTTTTTGGTAATAAGGGCACCAGGATTGAACGCAGTATTCCAGAAGAGGGCGGACTAAGGAATTGTAAAGGGTTAGGATAACTTCTTTGGATTTATGCTCAAATGACCTGTCTATAAAGCCAATTATTTTGTTTGCCTTTTAACAACTTCTGAACATTGTTGACTCGGTTTTAGGTTACTCGATATTGTTACTCCCAGATCGGTTTCTCTGTTTACATTCTTAAGCTGAGTGCCATTCATCGAATAGTTTGCTTTCTCATTTAGGTATCCGATATGTAGTATTTTACATTTATCCGCATTGAAACTCATTTGCCAAGTTTGGGCCCAACATGACAATTTATCTAGATTGTGTTGCATATCGTCAACTTGTTCTTTTGAGAGTACGCTATTTGCAATTTTTGTATCGTCAGCAAATGTTGAGATTGTACAGGTGAGACCCTCATCTATGTCGTTGATGTAAATTAGAAAGATAATTGGTCCTAGTACCGATCCCTAGGGTACCCCGCTACTTACATGGGTCCATTTAGATGCCTTACCGTTTATGACTACTCTTTTCTTACTGTCGCTGAGCCAATTTTCTATCCATTTCAAAACACCGTCTTGTATTCCATGCGCTTTTAGTTTTAGCATTAAACGTTTGTGGGGAACTTTGTCAAAGGCCTTTTGAAAATCAAGGTATATAATATCTACAGCTTTACTCTCATCGTAGAGGTTGAGGATATCGTGGAAGAAGTCTAAGAGGTTTGTTAAACAGGAACGATTTTTACGAAAGCCGTGTTGAGTATCTTTAAGTAAGTTATTTGCCTCTAAGTAATTTACGAGTCTGTCTCTTATGACCGTTTCTAGCATTTTACATACAATTGAGGTTAAGCTAATTGGACGATAGTTACTGGGTAGGGATTTGCTGCCTTTTTTGAATATCGTGTTACGTTGGCTAGCTTCCACTGATCAGGCATAGTCCCAGACTGCAAGGATTCATTGCATAGCAATGTCAGTGGTTTGGAGAGCTCATCCTTAGCTTCCTTTAAAACTCTAGGCGAGATTGTATCAGGTCCAGGCGTTTTATTTACCTGGAGTTTATCTAAACAATTCAATACTTCTCTCTCTGTAACGGTGATATTGCTTAGAACATCTGAATTATCAATCTGAATCGGCGATGGTGTAGGGATATCACTGAGGTCTTCGGTTGTAAAAACTGATGCAAAGAAGGTATTGAGGGCATTACTCATTTGTACTTCGTCTTTGGTGTATTCTCCATTTTCATCGACTAACGGTCCAACAGTTGAAGTAACTACTTTTTTCTTTCTGATATAATTATAGAATTCTTTCGGGTATGTTTTACTTTGATTCGCAACATGTAACTCCAGGGTCTTTTTACTTTGCTTAATTAACTTTTTGGCTTTGCGTCGTAGCTCTACATGCTACATACATGTATGTATGTATGTATGTATGTATGTATGTATGTATGTATGTATGTATGTGTGTATGTATGTATGTATGTATGTATGTGTGTATGTATGTATGTATGTATGTATGTATGTATGTATGTATGTATGTATGTATGTATGTATGTATGGATGGATGGATGGATGGATGGATGGATGGATGGATGGATGGATGGATGGATGGATGGATGGATGGATGGATGGATGGATGGATGGATGGATGGATGGATGGATGGATGGATGGATGGATGGATGGATGGATGGATGGATGGATGGATGGATGGATGGATGGATGGATGGATGGATGGATGGATGGATGGATGGATGGATGGATGGATGGATGGATGGATGGATGGATGGATGGATGGATGGATGGATGGATGGATGGATGGATGGATGGATGGATGGATGGATGGATGGCAAGGTAATGTTTACAATATAACATGACGATAAGTGGATCTAATGTAATACTGTTAATGACATGGGAGATAAGAATTAACCACCAGTGTACGGTCGCGCTAATAAATTAGTCATGTCCCAGCTGTCATTACGTTTGGCTTTCTCTGTGCTGTATTAATGTCAGTCAGATGTTGAATAGGGTGGGTAAATGTAGGAATATGTTTGTATATTCCACTTGATATGAAGAAATGAAGCTTAGATATTGCTGATACCAATTATTGATCAAAACATACTTGGTGCCAAGACATCACTTATTAGCGCGATTGTACGTACCGGTAACAACATGATACTTTGTGCCAATTAACTCTTTCTGTACACCATGCCGCATTATTAACATTTTATTCAGACTATTTGTAAATTATTTGATTAAGTGTAGAAAGCATCTGTAAAAGGTAGCATAGACAAGGATAATCACTGACACGTGATTAAAATGTGCAAAACCAACACATGGAACTTTAACCCGTACAGTACCAGTGACATATTTGTCATTATATTCTGCAACTATTAAAAGATTGTATGCAGCTTCGGAAGGACGTCTACACATTAAAAGGCTACAGACTATCGCAATTAATCGTTTTAGCTACCACATGTCCTTCGTAAGCTTCATAAAATCGTCTAAACGTAGCTAAAACCAAATATAAAAGACGTCACCGGTACCGTATGGGTTAAAAACTAACGAGAACAACAAGGCCATCGGAGCCTCAGAACTCTAGAAGTGTCTTGAAGGAAGAACACAGAACACGATAATAAACCCTAGGTGGAGGTGCTGACCTGCGGCTTTGGTTTAACGGGGCCCACCTGCTTTTGTCTCTCCTTTTCTCTCTTTCTCTGGCTTGTATCTATTCGGCCCCGTTCAGCCTACTGTTTTAAGACATTTATCCCCATCCATGTGTTGATTTTATCCTGGTGAGCGATAGCGAACTAGTTTTTTATGGAGAAATCCAGCTTCGCCGGTGACATTTTTCTATACACAAATGTACAAATTTAGCCTACTGTCAAAAGCATATTAAAAATTATGCTGGCTCGCTACCGCTCGCCAGGAAAAAATCGACACCAGGATGGGGATACACAGTAGGCTGAATGGGGTCGAATGGATACAAGGGAGAGAAAACAAAAAAGGAGGTGGGTCCCCTTAATCGCTTTAGCACGATGACGTAATTCTCATCATATTCGGGATACCATTAGACGATTTTATTTAGCTTATAATCTACCTCTAGTACTCAAAGGGTTATCCCATTCAGTACAGGTGACATCCTTTGCATTATAACCTACCTCTAGGACTCAAAGGGTTATCCCATTCATTACAGGTGACATCCTTTGCATTATATTCCGGTAACAATTAGACGATTTTATTCAGCTTAAGAAGGATTTTTTTTTTTTTTTCTATGTGACTGAGGGAGGCAAAAGGCAGAACTGCCTATAGCGAGTGCCTCCCCCAAAGTTGAAGGAGTGACAGGGCCAAAATCAAGAAACCTTCGAGCCAAAATGCCTGGACACACGGAGTTTGAAGCAATTTAAGTCATAGGAAGAGGGAAAGACTGATTCTGGGAGAGAGTTCCAGAGCTCAGCTGTTGAATAGAAGAAAGACTAAGTTACGTTTCACTCTTGGGTTGGAGAGTTGTACAGAGTATGGGTGGGATTGTGTTGCAAGACGGGTACCATGTGCCCTACGTAAAGGAGGTGGTATACACTGGGAAAGCTCCGAGGAACACTGATTATTATAGTAGCGATAGAATAGCGAGAGAGATGCAACGTTGCGGCGAAGAGAGAGAGATTGCAGAGAGTTGGTGAGTGGACGGGTGTTAATGATACGAAAGGCCTTCCTTTCAATTTTGTCTAGGAGAGCGGTGTGAGAGGAACCTCCCCACACATGTGAACAATACTCAATACAAGGACGCACTATGCCCCTGTACAGAGCAAGAAGCTGAGGTGGGGTAAAGAACCCCCTAAGGCAGTTGAGCACACCCAGCTTCTGGGAGGCTGCCTTAGCAAGACTGGCAATATGGTCCTTCCAACTGAGAGCAGAAGAAAAAGAGACACCGAGAATATTGAGAGAAGATGAAGGATTGATTTTTGTATTGTTGAAGCATAAGCGATAGTCCGCAGGGAGTTCCTGACGGGTAGATAGATGGAGAAATTGGGTTTTGGAAGCATTAAAGGTAACAAGGTTTTCTCTACCCCAATTGGAGATAGTAGTTAGATCAGAATTTAAGTGTTCTATGGCTTCATTCCTTTTGTCGTTGAGGAATTGCTGGGTTGGGCATTCTGAAAAACTAATGGAGTAGTGTAGGGTTGAGTCGTCTGCGTATGAATGGATGGGAGTTGAGGTACAGTTGAGAAGGTCATTTATAAAAATTAGAAAGAGAATAGGAGATAGGACAGAGCCCTGAGGAACACCAGAGTTTATAGGGTGAAGAAGAAAGCGATGGCCGTCCACAACCGCAGCTATGGAACGGCCGGAGAGGAAATTAGAGACAAAGGCACAGATGGAGGGATAGAAACCGAAGGAGGGTAGTTTAGAAATTAAAGACTTGTGCCAGACTCTATCGAAAGCTTTTGATATGTCTAGTGCAATAGAAATAGTCTCACCGAAGTCCCGAAAGGAGGATGACCAAGAGTTAGTAAGATATGAAAGAAGATCACCAGTAGAGCGACCCTTAAGGAAGCCATACTGGCGATCTGAGAGCAGATTATGAGAAGAGAAATGCTTAAGAAATTTGGAAACAGGAATAGTTTCAAAAACTTTAGAAATACAAGAGATGAGAGCAATTGGACGATAGTTGGAGGGTTGAGAGCGGTCACCCTTCTTTGGGACAGGTTGAATGAGAGCAAACTTCCAGCATGAAGGGAAGACATTAGAGGATAGACAGAGACGAAAGAGTTTGCCTAGGCAGGGAGTCAGCACGGAAGTTCAGTTTTTGAGTACAACAGGAGGAACACCGTCCGGACCGTACGCCTTAATAGTATTAAACCCAGAAAGGGTAGAAAGTACATCTTTAGAAGAGATTAGGATATTAGGCATAAGTAAGAGAGAGGAGGGTGGAGAGGGAGGTATAGCACCGGAATCATCCAAGGTGGAGTTTCTAGCAAAAGTTTGAGCGAAGAGTTTAGCTATGTCAGAGGAAGAGGTGATGGTTGTACCATCAGAGTGGGAAAGGGGAGGAAAAGACGAGGAAGATAAATTGTTGGAGAGGTTTTTGGCTAGATGCCAGAAAGCTTGGGAAGAGCTAGAGTTGGATAGTTCAGTGCATTTATTATTGATGAAAGAGTGCTTGGCAAGTCGAAGAACAGATTTGGCTTGATTCCGGGCAGAAACATAGGAAGAATGAGAGTCTTGAGTTTTAAGGCGTTGGTACCGTTTGAATGCTTCCTCCTTATTGTGGACAGCAGTAGAACAGGCGTGAGTAAACCAAGATTTTTTAGCATTAGTCTGAGAGAAAGAGAATGGAATGTATGCTTCCATGCCCGATAGGAATACCTCGGTAATGCGTTCAGCACTCTCCGAGGGTCCCCGGCCACGGAAGCAGAAATTATTCCATGGGAAATCAAAGAAGTATTGCCGGAGAGCCTCCCAGTCGGCAGCGCCAAAGTGCCACAAGCGCCGCCGGCTAGGAGGATCGGGTGGCATTACTGGAGAGATAGGACAGGTGACAGAGATAAGTTTATGGTCGGAGGAGCCCAAAGGAGAGAAGAGATCGACAGTATAAGAAGAAGGGTTAGAAGTTAGAAACAAGTCAAGAATGTTGGGCCGATCTCCGAGGTGATCCGGGATATGGGTGGGTTGCTGAACTAACTGCTGTAGGTCATTTAGGATAGAAAAGACGTAGGCTTGTACACCAGGTGGGTCAGTAGTGTGAGAGGAGAGCCATTGGCGGTGGTGAACGTTGAAATCTTCTAAGATGGAGATTTCTGAGAAAGGAGAAATGGATAGAATGTGTTCCACTTTAGAGTTTAGATAGTCAAAGAATTTGGGAAAGTTGGTAGAGTTAGGGGAAAAATAGACAACAAAGAAATATTTAGTAAGAGAATGACAGGAAAGTTTGAGCCATAAAGTTGAGAATTCAGAGGAGTCAAAATTGGGAACACGAGAGCAAGTGAGTTTGTTGTGCACATATGCACAACATCCGCCTTTGGCTTTGAAACTAGGATAGAGAAAGTAGGAGGATACAGAGAAGAGGCTGCTGGATGCTTCATCAGACACCTGAGTTTCGGTGAGGAAAAGAAGATCAGGTTTGTAGGAGGAGAGATGGTGTTCAACAGAGTGAAAATTAGAGGAAAGTCTACCCGTTAAAAGGCTAAAGACTATCTCAATTAATCCTTTTAGCTACCATATATACTTCGTAAGCTTCATAAAACCCTCTAAATTTATCTGAAATCAAATAAATATTGATGTCACCGGTACAAAATGGGTTATATTAGAGGTGGAACAAGGAGGTTGAACAAAGGCCGTGGTGTTGATCGAGTTAACCTTGGTGGTGATAGTGTTGGTGTTGAGGTTGTAGGTGTATCTTCTTGTAGTCCTAAGGTGTCAAATCATGACACAACAATGATCTATATAAATTAATGACTTTCGAAATGAAGTAGGTTCCTCGTTCATAGCTAACACCCCCCAACACACACACACACACACACACACACACAGCCCATAGCCTAGTAGGTAGAGCTCTCGTCTCACACACGAGGGGTCGGGGGTTCAATCCCCGGCCGGGCGGAGACAAATTGGGCTTGTCTCCTTTCATGTGTTAGCCTCAGTTCACCTAGCTGTAAATAGGTACCTGGAATAACTGGACGACGTTGTGACGTCCCATCTGGGGTTGGCTAAAATGGTACAAAGCGAGATGGGTATCATATGGTTCACCTAAGCTGATGGCTACCTAAGCCTTCGGGCGAGACGGTACCGTCTATAGTGAGAATGGTACCATACAGATCCACCCTAAGCCTTCGTTTCCGATGTCGCCAATTGGCTAAAATACAGACTACACACACATCCACAGCCATTCCAACAGTACATAAAACACTTAACATGCATTTCACGCAATACATTCCCAGTTAAGGAGGCGCGATAATAATGAGCTTAGCTCGCATTGCGTGGATTCCCCTTGACGAACAAGTAACTGAGTAACACACATACACACACAGCCCGTAGCCTAGTAGGTAGAGCTCTCGCCTCACACACGAGGGGTCGGGGGTTCAATCCCCGGCCGGGCGGAGACAAATTGGGCTTGTCTCCTTTCATGTGTTAGCCTCAGTTCACCTAGCTGTAAATAGGTACCTGGAATAACTGGACGACGTTGTGACGTCCCATCTGGGGTTGGCTAAAATGGTACAAAGCGAGATGGGTATCATATGGTTCACCTAAGCTGATGGCTACCTAAGCCTTCGGGCGAGACGGTACCGTCTATAGTGAGAATGGTACCATACAGATCCACCCTAAGCCTTCGTTTCCGATGTCGCCAATTGGCTAAAATACAGACTACACACACATCCACAGCCATTCCAACAGTACATAAAACACTTAACATGCATTTCACGCAATACATTCCCAGTTAAGGAGGCGCGATAATAATGAGCTTAGCTCGCATTGCGTGGATTCCCCTTGACGAACAAGTAACTGAGTAACACACACACGTTTATGACGCCTGTAGTGACCCAACTGTCTTAACCTACCCAAGCAGATGAAAATTGCACTGTCAAACTGAATTATCTAAACACAACCACCTCCACCCTTCCAGCCACTGCATGGTCTAAATACGCCACTGACCAAACAAACATGGTGCTGGGAAAAAAATACGCATTGAAACCGGCTAATCTGAGGACGAAATTGCGGTGTTATGCAGATTATGGTCATTTTTGTTTCCCCGGAGGATGGAGGTGGTGTTATAATACACAGGATATATCCCCCGGACCCTACCCAGCCAACCCGTAATGCGGCAGCTGGCATGGGCTGTGTTGTGTATGGTTTTATCTTTTGGTTCCCGTTTGGTTAGTTATTTTTACACACCAACGTACATAAAGATACTCAAACACAAACACAAGCAAACGCATTATGGCCACAGTGTCCAAGTACAGTGAGTCATTGTACCCTATTTGTTTGGTTCAGGTAGCACGGGTTCGACTCCAGCTACCTGCGGGTGACGTTTCTGCCAAAAACATTCCTGGTTGTGGAGGTTAGGTGTGGATGCGCGACCTCTGGGTTCCACGTGCTTCCCTGCCCCACAGCCTACCCTGAGGGTGGTATTCAGGCGTTCTTATGGGAGCCAAAGTCAGACTGTTGACTATGTAAGATAAATTTGGTTATGGAGTATTCTATTTTCAATCTCATTAGCTGCCAGCTCGAACTATACTAATTATTTTCAATATCATTTTTATTACACACACACACGTTAACACACACACACATATACATACACTCATAACAGTTGACATCTTACTCTAATATATCGACCCCCTAAAGATCCTTAACAACATCTATTTTGGTACCAATGAAGATTATGCACAACCTAATGTAGGTCAAGATACCTGTACATTGATAGGTCTATCATGCAAACAAAAATACTTCCGAGCAGATTAAAGCAAAGAATATAATTATATGAAGTAATATAACAAAGTTTGTTCAATATTGACATTGTCATATTATAAAACATTTAATATATTTAATTTATTACGCTTAGGAAGGATATATATAGGTCAATGGAATACAAAAAACTTGTGTCTGTGTGTTTTCTAACTGCACATTATACAGTATATCCTATCACTAACCAATGATAATAGAACAATATAAAGGCTAAACAATACCTTTGTTGGTGCAAGATAGAGCCAGGTTGTTGTTGTTGTTGTTCCCCAAGCTGCCTGGCCGAACAGCCCCAAGGCCCCGAGCAAGGCCAAGGCCATAACCGAGCGCCCCCACAGAACCCTCCCCGCCGACCACAATAAAGCCTGGGTGACCGAAGCCAGGTAGGCTGACTAAGTAGGTACTCCTGACCCAAGGGTCAACCCCCAACTCTCCAGCTTTATACTGTAAAATTTATCCAACCAACTAAACGTATTACACATTAACAGGAAATTTACATTCGTTTCTTAAATTGCCGTATCTCTCTGAAGCACCTTAGCTCGGATGCTACAAAGTCAATTGTATCTTTATATCACCTTGTTTGTTCGATATGTTTAATGTTGTTTCATTGTACTTTTCAAAAGGGTCTTATTTGTTAATTATATCTACAGTATAATTATATGGGACGAAGAGGAATGGATATATTATACCTATTCATGTTGTATAAATATTTCCTTATTATATTGCAATGAAAATAATTTTGTGTGAGAGAGGGAAACGGGAGAAAGAATATCGGCACAAACAGATCAAGAACAAATTTAATTAAACACTAATTCGGGAATAACATGAGGAAGAAAACGCTATATAATTTGTTCAGGTTGGTATAACACATTTTATTTTATTTTGTATCCGTCAAGCCTGCCTCCCCCGACCTTCTCTCACCTCAGCTCACCTCGCATCAAGTCTTTCACAAATCCACTTGTCAATCCTTTTTCCCCAAACAAGGCTCTTCTCTTCCTTGGTGCTGCTGTGTTCATCCCCCCCCCCCCCCTTTGTCTAGTTGTCTAAATGGGTTTCCAATGCCAGAGTCTGCAATAATTGTCAGGTTGACTTTATGTATGTTTTTCTTCATATATTGAAGAGTTAAACTCACAGCCCTTTCAAATTCCTTGTTTTGTTCTTCTAACATAGTCTGATGAAACAGTAAATTGAAAGAGTGATAAAGGGCTACATTCAAGGTACGTTAGATTCAAAATATCTAGGCACACATAGCTTGGAGCAGTTTAAGTCATAAGATGAGGGAATGACAGTTTGTGGGTGATAATTCCAGGGCTTACTTGTTTAATAGACTAGGACTGGGACTGAGACTGGGAAAATCGGTTCACTCTTGGGTTAGAGTGTTGATCATAATAGGGATGGAAATATGTTGAAAGACGGGTGACCCCATTCTCCGTATGGGAGGAGGTATACACTGAGAAAGGTCTGAAGAGTATTGAGTATTGTAATAAAATAGCGGTGGAAGCGTGATAGGGATACTGCAGCATTTTGGTATGTAGAGAAAGATTGTAGGGAATTAGTAAGAGGACCTACAGTAGGTTAAAGGATGAGGCAGATTGCTTTTGACTCTACCCTTTCGAGAAATGCGGTATGAGTTGAATATCCCCCAGAGCAAGAAGTTGTGTAGTGTTGAGTAGCCTAACCCATGGAGACGATTGAGCTCATTTAACTTCTGGGAAGCTGTTTTTGCAAGAATGGTAATATGATCTTTCCAAGAAAGCTCAGAAGACTAATATCACAAAGAATATTGAGAGAAGATGAACCTTTAATGTGTATATTGTTGAAGAGTAAGGGATAGTCATGTGGAAGATTGCGACGAGTAGATTAATGGAGAAATTGGGCTTTGGAAGCATTGACTGTAACAAGATTTAATAGGTTGATAGATCAGGTGTCCTATGGCCTCATCACCTGAGTTTTGGAGTAATTGCGTCGTGGGTCGTTGTTGAAAACTACTTGAATAGTGTAACGTAGAGTCATCAACAAATTAGTGGATAGGACTAGAAGTGCATTTGAAAATATAATTAATGACTATTAGAAAGAGAACTAGAGACAACAGAACGTTGAGGAACACCGGAGCTGATAGGTTGAAGAAGTGAGCGATGGCCTTCCACAACCGCAGCTATGGAACGGACGGGAAATACATTTGAGATAAAGGCACAGATAGAGAGATTGAAAACGAAGGAGGGTAGTTTAGACATTAGACATTTGTGCCAGACTCTATTGAAGAATTTAAATGTCATATGTCCAGGTGTTTTGACCCGTACATACCTTGAATTTGGCTCTCTGGCTTTGGGGGAGACACTCATTACAGGCAGCGTTCCTTTTGTCTACTTCATACACAGTTGTGTCCAGCTTGTTTGATACCCGTTTACATTTTATATTTAACGCTGATTATTTTATGGTTACATCCTTCGCTCTCTCTCTGTTCCTGTTTCACTGAGGCTGTTTCAGTATTCCTGTCTCCGAAAGACAAGACATTGTATATTTTAGCGCTTACTCTCTCTTCGTGTTTTCCCCATTCACATCAAAATCGATGTTTTGCTTTCGTGAACACTATATTATTCCTGTTCTTCTGCCTTGTCTTCTTCTTAATATTTTGTGCTTTGTTAGTCTTTACCATATTCTCCTCCTCCACCTCTCGCTCTCTTCCCTCTCTCATAACTCTCCACCCACGTCCTTGGCTTCTAACCAATACTGTAATATTCACCTCTCTCTCTCTCTCTCTCTCTCTCTCTCTCTCTCTCTCTCTCTCTCTCTCTCTCTCTCTCTCTCTCTCTCTCTCATCCTCTCTCTCCTCCTCTCTCTCTCTCTCTCCTCTCTCTCTCTCTCTCTCTCTCTCTCTCTCTCTCTCTCTCTCTCTTCTCTCTCTCTCCTCTCTCATCTCCTCTCTCTCTCTCTCTCTCTCTCTCTCTCTCTCTCATATTGTGGAAGCCTTCGAAGATACCACAAAGGATGCAAATGAAATACCCTTTTTGTCATCCATGCTGGTTCAAATGACGTCATGCGCACCAGATCCGAAGAGTTGATGGAGAAATATCGCAAGATGATCCAGCACTACAAAAACAAGTCAAGGAATATCATCATCTCAGGCATTCTCCCCAAGATCGACGCACCTGACAAATTCTACGACAAGGCCTTCAGCACAAATAGCCGACTAAAACATTTGTGTCTGAGGGAAGAAGTTGAATTCATCAACCTCTGGGACAACTTCTACAACCAGCCTACTCTGTTCCGCAAGGATGGCACTCATCTAAACCCTGTGGGTTCAGCACGCATGGGTCGTCTCCTACACGAAGCAGTCCGCAGCCATGGATCAAAAAACGCCATCCGAGAAGAAGCAGCAGTGACATAAATCATCCAACGCCAAGAAAAAAACAGAGGCAACCAAGGACCACCAGCGATAAGGACCGGAGACAGCGAGGACCGAGGACAGCCATGAACATAAATGTAGATCCGACAAGAACCAAAAATATTATTAAAGCGCGTTCCGTGAGTTCTAAAATAATAAATTTAAAGGTTTTCTATGCAAACGCTCGTAGCATACGCAATAAATTTTCAGATTTAGAGGAGCTAGTGTTTACAGAAAATTATGATGTGATTGGCATAACAGAATCTTGGCTCAATACAGAAGATAGAGACTTTTTAGCAGAGTATTCACTTCCCGGTTATGTAATGTTTGAGAAAAGCCGAATAAATCGAAATGGAGGTGGCGTTTTACTTTATATCAAAGAAAGTCTTAACCCTACCCTCTTGTCAAAACCTCAAATTGTGAACGTCGACGCATCTTTTGTGCTAATAAAGAATAATAAAGGTACAAAAATAATACTTGCATTAATATACAGACCTCCAGCTCAATCAGTGCAAACTGACCGAGAAATTTACGAACAAATTGCAGATGTAAGTAACTCACAAGATACCGTAATTTTTGGTGACTTTAATTTACCTGTGACCAAGTGGGGCGATACTCTTACTTCACACTCCGGACATGACTTGTATACGAACTTGCAAGAGAGTTCGCTTTATCAATTTGTTGGAACGCCGACCCGTGGTAATAACGTTCTTGACATTGTACTTGCAACAAAAGAAGAATTAATAGAGAATTTGAATGTTGGTGATGAATTCAGTAACAGCGACCATCATACGATAACTTTCACTTTAAAGTTTACTAGTAACGAACCAAATAGTAGCATCGAAAAAGTCCCTAATTTCAAGAAAGCAAACTTCCATAAACTTAGAGCTATGTTTAAAGAAACTGATTTTTTTTTTTTTTTTTTCTATATTCCAACTTACTTCCTCTCGGGCATAGGCTGAGAGCCTTAACATTCACCACTTTACAATGAACAGTGAAGCCCGTGAGGTCTTGTTCCAGTCTAGGGAGTGAGACATGTGAAGCACGTAGAGTACAACGAGCACCTGCCATCTTGCCTTCACATGAGGCACGGTGCTCACTCATGGCCCGAAACGACCCATCTCTGAAGCCATCTCGTTCCCGTGCTTCACTGTCTCAACCCCTACTCGGACTCTCACACTTACACACACAACGCCACTGAGCGATAACTCACCAGGCATGCACCCTATAGCATATTTTGAATATGGGAATATTCATACACTGCTATTTAATCAGGGAACAATGAGGGTATTTTATTGACGTTTCGGTGGGCTTGTGGTAATGCACTGATACTAGGTACTGCTCAAATTCCATCCCAATAATATCTTCCCATTGATACATCGGGATTTGAACCCGGGACCTTTGGATTACCAGGCCAGTGGCAAGACCACTCCACCACACCTCCCTGGAGCTTTTTAATTCACAATAACGACATAAATACATCTTGGAAGTTATTCGAAGCCACTTACCTAAAAGCAGTGCAAGACTGCATACCATCGAAAACTCGGCGTCCAGGCCATAATAATAAGCCCAAATGGTGGAATAAAGATATTTCAAACTGCCTGCTTGCTAAAAAATTTGCTAATGATAGATTAAAATCCTCACAAAATGACGAAGAACGGCTGAAATTTGTAGAGCTACGACGCAAAGCCAAAAAGTTAATTAAGCAAAGTAAAAAGACCTTAGAGTTACATATTGCGAATCAAAGTAAAACAAACCCGAAAGAATTCTATAGTTATATCAGAAAGAAAAAAGTAGTTACTTCAACTGTTGGACCGTTAGTCGATGAAAATGGAGAATACACCAAAGACGAAGAACAAATGAGTAATGCCCTCAATACCTTCTTTGCATCAGTTTTTACAACAGAAGACCTCAGTGATATCCCTACACCATCGCCGATTCAGATTGATAATTCAGATGTTTTAAGCAATATCACCGTTACAGAGAGAGAAGTATTGAATTGTTTAGATAAACTCAAGGAAATAAAACGCCTGGACCTGATACAATCTCGCCTAGAGTTCTAAAGGAAGCTAAGGATGAGCTCTCTAAACCACTGACATTACAATTCAATAAATCCTTGCAGTCTGGAACTATGCCCGATCAGTGGAAGCTAGCCAACGTAACACCAATATTCAAAAAAGGCAGCAAATCCCTATCCAGTAACTATCGTCCAATTAGCTTAACCTCAGTTGTATGTAAAATGATAGAAACGGTCATACGAGACAGACTCGTAAATCACTTAGAGGAAAATAACATACTTAAAGATACTCAACACGGCTTTCGTAAAAAACGTTCCTGTTTAACAAACCTCTTAGACTTCTTCCACGATATCCTCAACCTCTACGATGAGAGTAAAGCTGTAGATATTATATACCTTGATTTTCAAAAGGCCTTTGACAAAGTTCCCCACAAACTAAATGCTAAAACTAAAAGCGCATGGAATACAAGACGGTGTGTTGAAATGGGTAGAAAATTGGCTCAGCGACAGAAAGCAAAGAGTAGTCATAAACGGTAAGGCATCAAAATGGACCAATATAAATAGCGGGGTACCCCAGGGATCGGTACTAGGACCAATTCTCTTTCTAATTTACATCAACGACATAGATGAGGGTCTCACCTGTACAATCTCAAAATTTGCTGACGATACAAAAATTGCAAATAGCGTACTCTCAAAAGAACAAGTTGACGATATGCAACACAATCTAGATAAATTGTCATGTTGGGCCCAAATTTGGCAAATGAGTTTCAATGCGGATAAATGTAAAGTACTACATATCGGATACCTAAATGAGAAAGCAAACTATTCGATGAATGGCACTCAGCTTAAGAATGTAAACAGAGAAACCGATCTGGGAGTAACAATATCGAGTAACCTAAAACCGAGTCAACAATGTTCAGAAGTTGTTAAGAAGGCAAACAAAATAATTGGCTTTATAGGCAGGTCATTTGAGCATAAATCCAAAGAAGTTATCCTAACCCTTTACAATTCCTTAGTCCGCCCTCTTCTGGAATACTGCGTTCAATCCTGGTGCCCTTATTACCAAAAAGATATAAACAAGCTAGAACGAGTTCAACGTAGAGTTACCAAAATGATACCTAGCTAAAGAACAAACCATACGAAGAGCGTCTTAGAGAATTAAATCTATTTCCTTTAACCAGCGCAGATTAAGAGGCGACTTAATTCAAGTGTTCAAAATCATCAAAGGCATCGACAATATGAACTGTAGTAAGTACTTCACTATCGACCAATCTAATTACACGCGGGGAAACGGTTGCAAAATTATTGGTAAATCTTTTAACTCGCACGAATCTAAGAATTTCTTCTTCAATCGAGTTGTCAACTTGTGGAATGGGCTTCCCCGAAACGTTATAGACTACATCACCGTTGATTCATTTAAACTCCGCCTAGACAAATATCTCGCATCAAACCCGCGACTGACTGCGTTTGTAAATGAATAACTTTATTTTATCCCCCCCTCAGTTACTAACCCATCTGTCCCCTACTAACTTCCTAATCCTGCCACGGACATTAGTTCCAGGGCAGTAATTCCCTTTCCAATGTTCCCTTACCCACTCTAAACCACTGTTTGGACACTTGATCCTCAGTGTTTTGGAGGACAAGCAACCTAGAAGGGTCACTGGATCTGTTGTTGCTTGATTTCCTTTGTACTCCCTTGTACTCCTTTGTACTCTCTCTCTCGTTCTCTCTCTCTCTCTCTCTCTCTCTCTCTCTCTCTCTCTCTCTCTCTCTCTCTCTCTCCGCCTAGTATTCGCATTTATCGTGTTCTCCCAATGAATGCTTTCTGAAATTGGTTTATTTTATATTTGTCAGACTGTGCATTACTAATATGTGATTTGTGTATTTGATTTTGTGATTTTTGAAGGTTTGGGACTTTTTCTCCCATTTTGTCTTCCCCTCACTCTATGACATTAACTGCGTCAAGCTCCGTGTATCCAGACATTTTGACTCTAACGTACCTTGATTTGGATCTCTGACACTCTTTTATCTTAGGGGGAGATACTTGTTACAGACAGCTTTGCATATTGTCTCCTTCATTCACATATATAATACATGTGATGCATTCGAATTTGGAAAATATATATATAGGCCTCTACATGCAAAGTTTATTTCCTGAATAATTCAATATTTATCTTGAAATTGTTCACTTACATTTCTAAGACAGGGGCTTAAAATAGAGAGAGGTATATGCACCTAAAATACAAATACCGATATAGGGTTTAATCATTAACATTGATCTTTATCAATGCCTGGATCGAAAGTATTTGTTTTCCTGAAATTGTACTGAGGCGTTCAGAACATACAATATCTAACAAATATAGCAGTTGTTTAAGTCATCATAATCACCACACACGTTCTCTTCTACCATAATTCAAACATCTTTTATATAACCAATCAATAGTATATATAACCAATAGTATATATAACCAATAGTATATATAACCAATCAATAGTATATATCCCAACATCCCTTTTATAAAACCAATCAATAGTATATATCCCAACAACCCTTTTATATAACCAATCAATAGTATATATCCTAACATCCCTTTTATATAACCAATCAATAGTATATATCCCAACATCCCTTTTATAAAACCAATCAATAGTATATATATCCCAACAACCCTTTTATATAACCAATCAATAGTATATATCCTAACATCCCTTTTATATAACCAATCAATAGTATATATCCCAACATCCCTTTTATAAAACCAATCAATAGTATATATCCCAACATCCCTTTTATATAACCAATCAATAGTATATATCCCAACATCCCTTTTATATAACCAATCAATAGTATATATCCCAACATCCCTTTTATATAACCAATCAATAGTATATTCCTAACATCCTTTTATAAAACCAATCAATAGTATATATCCCAACATCCCTTTATATAACCATCAATATATATCCTAACATCCCTTTTGCCAATCAATTTATATCCAATCCTTTGTATAACCAATCAATAGTATATATCCCAACATCCCTTTTATATAACCAATCAATAGTATATATCCTAACATCCCTTTTGTATAACCAATCAATAGTATATATTCCAACATCCCTTTTGTATAACCAATCAATAGTATATATCCCAACATCCCTTTTGTATAACCAATCAATAGTATATATCCTAACATCCCTTTTATATAACCAATCAATAGTATATATCCCAACATCCCTTTTATATAACCAATCAATAGTATATTTCCTAACATCCCTTTTGTATAACCAATCAATAGTATATATCCCAACATCCCTTTTGTATAACCAATCAATAGTATATATTCCAACATCCCTTTTGTATAACCAATCAATAGTATATATCCAACATCCCTTTTGTATAACCAATCAATAGTATACTGTATATCCCAACATCCCTTTTATATAACCAATCAATAGTATATATCCTAACATCCCTTTTGTATAACCAATCAATAGTATATATTCCAACATCCCTTTTGTATAACCAATCAATAGTATATATCCCAACATCCCTTTTGTATAACCAATCAATAGTATACTGTATATCCCAACATCCCTTTTATATAACCAATCAATAGTATATATCCCAACATCCCTTTTATATAACCAATCAATAGTATATATCCAACATCCCTTTTGTATAACCAATCAATAGTATACTGTATATCCCAACATCCCTTTTATATAACCAATCAATAGTATATATCCCAACATCCCTTTTGTATAACCAATCAATAGTATATATCCCAACATCCCTTTTGTATAACCAATCAATAGTATATATCCTAACATCCCTTTTGTATAACCAATCAATAGTATATATCCCAACATCCCTTTTGTATAACCAATCAATAGTATATATCCCAACATCCTCATTGTATAACCAATCAATAGTATATATCCCAACATCCCTTTTGTATAACCAATCAATAGTATATATCCCAACATCCCTTTTGTATAACCAATCAATAGTATATATCCTAGCATCCCTTTTGTATAACCAATCAATAGTATATATCCCAACATCCCTTTTGTCCTCGCACTCTATTTCTCACCCCTCACAACATTCCACGTGTTTTAGTGCACCTCCCTCCTAACACCTCTTCCAACTAACGCCCTCTCATTTGCAAGTTAAATTCCTTTAGCAATCCAATTAAATGTGGCGGTCATTCTTTTTAGTGGACTTGTTCATGGTCTGGAAACAAAAATGGGTCATATGTGTGTGTGTGTGTGTGTGTGTGTGTGTGTGTGTGTGTGTGGGTGTGTGTGTGTGTGTGTGTGTGGGTGTGTGTGTGTGTGTGTGTGTGTGTGTGTACCTCTGGTGTGTGTGGGTGTGTGTGTGTGTGTGTGTGTGTGTGTTGTGTGTGTGTGTGTGTGTGTGTGTGTGTGTGTGTGTGTGTGTGTGTGTGTGTGTGTGTGTGTGTGTGTGTGTGTGTGTGTGTGTGTGTGTGTGTGTGATAAAGATGGTATCAATGGTAAAGTAGTTATAACAAAGTAGCATGACAATAACTGGCTCTAATGAGAAACTGTTAATGGTAACAAGGGATATAAGAATTAACCATCAGTATACGTACTGATAACAACATTATATTTTGTATGTATCAGTTAACTTTATTTGTAACTATGACGCATTATTTACATTTTATTTAGGCTAATTTTATAAGATTTGTTTAAGTTTAGAAAGCATCTGTAAAAAACAGCATAAATCAATTCAATTCAATTCAAAAAGTTTATTGTCACGAAAATTACAAAATTTGATACATATAATTATATTCTACATCACATCAGTCAACTTTCATGACAATGAGGGCTGATACAATAGTATATTTGCCCTCTTTTTCATATTCCCAAATAATATACTGAGTATAAGTGCAGTGTTAGTAATGTGGACAAACGAAACTAGCAAGATGTATTATAAATGAATTACAACGCAATAATATTCCATTCCGTAATATGCCTTATCTAATAATACATTTCACATAATCACAGGTATTAGTTACAATACTTTAAATGTTACCTCAAACCCACCAGTATAATATTTTACACATTTGCAGGCATGCATACACATACACTTCACTCATTTAGTAAGTACTGCTTTAATTTATATTTATAAGTTACATATGAACATTCATGATTAACCTTCTCTGATATGTTGTTCCATATATGTGCTCCCTTATATCTAAAGGTAGTATATACCATGGATGTCCTACCTCTTTCTATGCGTAATTGTCCTCTCTCTTGTGAAATATGCGTGAAACTCTTCATTTGTGTGAAATATATTGTGCAAACATGTAGGAACCCTGCGCTTAATAAATGTATACATCATTTTAGATATGCAATATAGGTAGACTTTTGAGAAAGGTAAAATATCCAATGTTTTTAAATAATGGAGCTGTATGGTCCCTATACTTGGCAGATGCAATTATTCTTACTATCTTCTTTTGTGTTACTATTATAGTTTGAATATGACATTGACTAGCAGCTGCCCACACCTCCACACCATATGTAATGTAAGGTGTTACGACCGGGACTGCGAATAAAACAAGGGCACTTAATGATTGGACTAGTAATAGGGCACTATGCAACAACGGTACGCTAGATCCAAACCCTTGAACTTATATGCCGGCGAATAAAACACCTATACCCTCCAGAGTTAATCTGCGATAACGGGGTATCCTTAACTGGGCATAAATGTACTCTACTTCAGGCTAACCCGCACTGGTATAGCCTGATAACAAACAAGATGCAAGTTATGTTAAAATGCATAAAAAGGAATCTATGGAAAGATCAATTAAATCACTGCAAGATTTAATACAATAAAATGATGCTTCAATACAGTTACTCTAAACAACAATAAACTCTTCACTCCTATCTGAAAGAGAGTGAAGTATAGTCCTACAGCATAGACCTGGAAACTTCTGGAGAAAGTCTGATGCTCATAAGATGCTCGTATCTTCAACTATATAAAGGCAGGAGACAGGACACCACACGTGTAAAGCGAATACACAAAAAGATAGGACATATAATGTTAACTGACACGAGAATACTATAGATGCGCAACGGTAGTAATGCTCGACACTAAAAGAAGTACTTCCTCATCAACGAAACAGCCTACTATGGTTGTGCAGCTAAACAACAACCTAGACTAATAAATGCTGTGAATAATAATGCATACATATCAAAGAGCTTATATTAAATACTAATAAGTGTCTACTCAATTAATAATGTCTAGCTGGGATACTCAAGGTAAGGAACTGGGGTGAGCAAGACTGGCTCGTAGCCTAGCGATGTCCTTTAGACTGCATCCTTTGAGTTACGTTAATGGACTATGGTGCTCTCTTGATAGATCCAGATCACAAGTATCTGTTTCTATCCTGGCGACCCTCTAAAGACAAGCAAAGAGGCAGCAAAGTGTGGAACTGGTACAGGCCTAAGCCCTCAGTCAACACAAAGCTGCACTCGCAAAGGACGCAACCGAAAAGACACCACAGGCTACCAGAGGACCGGTCGAAGTCGTGTAGGTATAGGCAAACCGTACACACATCGATGACAACAACTACAGTTCCCTTATCCCAGTCTAGCATTAAATAAAAGAGCAGAAACACTAAATCAATAATGGAGACACACAGAGTTCATAACCTATACTAACTAAGAACCCTCCACACCTATTCTAAGTACATGTAAATATCTCAGAGGTCGGCGCATGCAATACAATGGGCCGGCTATGGAAACCGTATGCAGAACCCAAGGGGATAAGTAATTGAATAAAGGTGAGAAGTAATGGAAAAGAAGAAGTTCAGAGAGAGAAACAGTTCTAAAGGTGGTGATCGGGGGAGAGTAAGCAAAGGGATGTTAGATGCATGCGCACCTAGCCTGTCCTGAGGAGGACAGCTCCTGGGGACCCTCATGTACACAGGAGCCCACAAAGACGCGATGGTCGGCCAATCACGGGCCGAGACGTCACAAGGCAGCAGGTGTCACGTGACACAGCCAGACACGCCGGCCAATCAAGGGCGTGGGAAAGCCCGCGCGCGAGCGTGAAAACTCCTCCGAGCGAGGGAGGCAGCACATGCATACACACGCACACACTACCACCACACTGCCTACATCGCTCTTTCTCCTTAACTTTACACAATGCATCTTATATTCTATTAATGATATAAAACACTTCCCGTTGTCACAGACGAAAACAAAGACCACCACTGGACTGTCTGAGACAATACGAGTACTAGGAACGAAAGAACAACATTCTCTGATAACTGTAGCCCATTTCGATGTCCCTGGCGAGCGCTAGTGGCTAACGAGAGGCGATTCTGCCAACGCTGGTACAAGGCAGAATGCCGACAAGACCTGTCACACCTAGCCACTCCACCAGAAATGAAATGCAAAGCTCAATTCTTACAAAAAACAACATATTATCATAAAGAAAATCTTATAACCCCTCCCAAACACAATAGTATAATATAGCCTGCTATGCTCCCTGAGCGAGCTTCACAGAGCCCAGCCTACTAAGTGAAAGACCGGTTCAACTTAGGACTTTAGCTATAACATTGGCAACTTACAATTAACTATAAAAAAGAAAGAGTTTTTATATGATTTTTTTTATTTAATTTTAATGTTGTTTTTTGACGGCTGCTCTATGGGGGCAAGCCTGGTTTTCCTCCACTCAAACCCACACACCTGTGGTGGTCTACGCCGGATCCTCCACCCTCGACAAACAGTCTGCAATCACATTCTCACAACCGGCAATATGGCGAATGTCTAGATTGTATTCTTGCAACATGAGTGACCAACGGGTCAGCCTCATATTCCGGTTATTGAATTGGTTCAGAAATTTAAGAGGGTGGTGGTCGGTGTAAATCACCACAACTGGCCCGTAGGCAGGAACATATACTTCAAAGTGCCTGAGCGCCAACACTATTGCCAGCAGTTCTTTCTCCACCACAGAGTAGTTTTTCTGAGCAGAATTAAACTTCTTGGAAAAGAAACGGACTGGATGCTCCAAACCTTCCTCGTCTGTTTGCATTAAGACGGCACCAGCCCCTACACCGCTGGCATCTGTTGCCAGCTGGAATGGTCTTTCAAAGTCAGGGGCCCTGAGGATTGGGTGAGTGCATATTAGGTGCTTGACCAGCGAAAAAGCCCTTTCACACTCAGGTGCCCACTTGAACTTTTTCTCTTTTGCTAGTAAATCTGTCAGAGGAGCTAAGACAGTAGAATAACCCTTAATGAAACGGCGATAGTAACCGATCATGCCCAAAAATCTCATGATCTGCCGCTTGGTGGACGGCCTGGGGAACTGGTTAATAGCCTGTATCTTGTTTTTTTTTTGGGGGGGGGGGGGGGGGGCACACCTGGCCTAACCCGACCACAAACCCGAAATACTGCACAGTTGCCCGGACAAAGTCACACTTGCTCAGATTGACCACCAAGCTGGCCTCACTGAGCTTCCGAAACAAGGCTTCTATGTGCTCACAGTGACTCTCAAAGTTGTCATCGTAGATTATAACGTCATCTAGGTAGACAGTGCAGGTAGGGATGTCAGCTACTAACTCATTCATAAGACTCTGGAAGGTTGCTGGGTGCATTCTTAAGACCATACGGCATCACATTGCAACGGTAGGTGTTCCCATCAACCACAAACCTGCATACCCCCTTCGCCCGCTCAGACAAGGGCACCTACCAGTAGCCTTTCACTAGGTCTACTTAGTTAGAAACCGTGCCTTACCAATCTTGTCTACACTATCGTCAACACGGGGAAGGGGAGAAGCATTGGTGGGAGTCAACTCGTTCAATCTCCGAAAATCAATGCAGAAGCGAACCTTCCCATCAGGCTTGGGCTGCAGAGTGACAGGAGATGTCCACCTAACTGCCCCCTTCTCAATCAACCCCCGTTCTAACATATACTATAACTCCGCTCGGAGGGCTGGTAGTTTAATGGGTGGGATTCTGTAGGGTACTGATTTAAAGGGGGGCGGTGATCTCCCACGTCCACGTCATGCACCACTCGAGTTGTGAGGCCTGGATGCTCTGCAAACAGTGGGGTATGAATCAAACAGGCGCTGCACGGCTACACGCTGTTGCTCAGGCAGGTGCACTAGAGCATCTTCAGCCACTTGTTTGGAGTTCCCCGCCCACTGGTTAGCAGAGACATGACACTCCCAGTTATCTTCCACCTGAGCTTCACTGTCCCTCACTCCTTCTCCTCCATGACCGCTGCAGGTCAACACAGGGACAGCGAGAGGCACAGGGGGGCGTCTCACAAACTCTTTCACCAGATTCACATGGCACAGCTGATTCTTTTTACGCCTATCTGGAGTAGCCACAAGATAGTCTAGGTCAGAGATCTTCTTTACCACCTTAAAAGGACCAGCGTACTTAGCGGACAAAGGATGACCGGGCAGAGGTAACAGAATCAACACCTCCTGCCCCACCTTAAACTCCCGGAGTTTTGCCTTCTCGTCGTACCTGTCCTTCATCAGTGCTTGCGACCCTACCAGATTCCTACCTGCCAACTCTAGGCTTCTCAGCATTCTTTCTCGGCTCTCGAGGACGTACTTTAACATGGAACATGGTTTTGCTGTGCCCTCCCAGATTTCTCTAACCATGTTGAGAGGGCCTCTAACCTGATGTCCGAAGACTAGCTCATTGGGACTGAACCCTAGGCTTTCACCAGGTACCTCCCGAGCAGCGAATAATACATAGGGCAACCCAAGATCCCAATCCTTACCATTTTCAACACAGTAACAACGCAGCATGCTCTTCAGAGTCGAGTGCCACCTCTCCAACACCCCCTGGCTCTCTGGGTGATAGGCTGAAGAGACAACTGTACTGATACCGTGCTGCTGCATGGTCTGTTTGAAAAGGTTAGAAGTAAAGTTGGACCCCTGGTCATACTGCAATTCCTGCGGGTACCCGTACCTAGAACAGTACAATAGCAAGTTACGAACAACAGTCTTAGCAGTACCATTTCGCATGGGGTATGCATCCGGATAACGAGTGGCAACATCCATGATTGTGAGGAGGTACTTGTTGCCTGCACTAGTAGGGGGTAGAGGGCCAACCATGTCGATTATAACCTTACTGAATGGTGGCACGATTACAGGAATAGGGTGTACCGGAGCCTTGGGAATACACTGGTTTGGTTTACCTACTGTCTGGCAGGTACTGCACATTGCCACCCATGATGCCACATGTGCCTTCATACCTGGCCACCAAAACAATTTCGCCAATGCTGCTACCGTCTTACGTACACCCAAATGCCCTGCCAACGGTACATCATGCGCCAACCTCAGTAGGCTATCACGGCACACACTAGGCACTACCAACTGGTCAACCACTCTCGACCCACCCTCCCAACTCCGTCTGGGATCTAGAAAATGCCTGTACAAGATACCCTCCACACGAAAGAAGTCCCCCGGCTTTGCATCCCCGTCCTCCTCAAGCTCAATTGCACCGTTACTACACTTCTGAAGCTTAGGATCATCTAGCTGTAACTTACAGATATCCGAAGGAGCCAATTTATCTAAGTGCTCCCGGAGCAACTTATGGCCTCCCCCGATACTGGGCTATTCGATCCTATCTTGTTTAAGTGTGTAACGGTGCTGTCTCGGAGTTTTCTCACGCCCTACCTCCTCACCAAGTGTGACAGGTTCTGGGGCCACTCCGGACCTAAACATTGGTGCTAATACTGGATCTGGATCAAAACTCACAAAACTCTTCCCAACTTTAGCTTTCTCCTTCCGACCGTTCCTCCGCTGGTCTAGAGACTGAGGAATAGGCTGTGACACTTTAGATGCACGAGATCGGGTGACAACACACGCCATCTGCTGTAATTGACACCTCTCGACCAACTCCTGCCCCTCCCTACTCACGTCAGCCGCCCTTTCAGCAACGACTAAGGGTGGAACCTCAGAAGTAGGCACCGCAAAGTCGTTGCCGAGAAGAAGGTCGACGCCCTCTACTGGCAGTTTCTCTACGATTCCAACATCAATCTCTCGTGTCACACCATCAACCTCCAGCTCTACTCGAACCAACGGGTATGACCGTGTAGCGTTAATACCCTGCACCACAACTACCCGTGCCGCGTTTATAGGTTGGCCTGTAAAGTTTTTCATCAGAGTCTGGGATGCACCTGTATCTCGCAACAACTCCAACCCATGCTTGCAACCAGCCCAACTCATGCAGCCACGCCCTCTATGGTCGCAAAAAGCATCTCGGACAGGTTTCGAGCCTTCTGGACACTCCTTCACTGGCTGTGCCCCCGCATCTGACATATCACCCCGGGTAAATGCAGAAGACCAGAGACACCCCAATGTTGCTAGCCAAAGACACGACTGCTGTAGGTTGGTTACTAGGGCAGGAACGTGCAAAATGCCCCTTATTATGACATTTAAAACACTCTACTTCACCCTTGGACTTCCCCTGAGGTGGGGAAGGGCCCTGACCTTTCTTAAACGGGACGGTTTTAGGTTTGTGATCAAAATTAGTATCATTGCTCTTGTTTTTGTTATTAAATGTTGCATCACTGACTCAGGGGGGTGGAGTGTTGCGCCCCTTGTTAACTGCATCGGTCCGTTGTGCAGACCCGCGCCCACGAATCAGCGATAATCTCAGGTCAGCCATCTCAGCTGCCTCTTGTAGAGTTTTAGGTCGTTTCTCTTTGAGGTTCAAAGTCAGGTCGCCGCCTGTGCATTTAAAAAATTGCTCTAGAAGGACTAACTGCTCAATCTCCTCGAACGTCGTCACCTTCTCTGACCTCAGCCAATTTCTCAAAGCATCAGACAGTTCCCGGGCATGTTCTAGAAAAGTACACTCACGACCCTTCGTAACACCCCGAAACTTCAACCTATGTGTCTCTGGTTGTAACCCGTACGCCCGCAGAACAGCTTCCTTTAATACCTCATAATCGATGCAAGACTCCAAGGGCAATGCAGCATCATATGCCTTGAGTCCTTTGCCAACTAACCTAGAGGAAACAAGGGCTGCCCTCTTAACCTCGGGCCATTGGTGCTCCCGGCACTTCTTCTCAAAATGCAGGAAAAACTCGGTGACACCCGACTCGTCAAATGCAGGGACTAACTTAAGAAGGTGCGATAAAGACTGATCAAAACCTCGATTCCCAGAACCGAGACGCTGCCCTGTCGACTACACCCGAGACTTCTCAAGCTCTATGTCTGCACAGTACTTCGTAGCCTCAACCTGAAGCTCAGCCTCTCTCTGCTTGAGCTCATTCTCTCGCTGCCGCTGCTCGAGCTCAGCCTCATGCTTTCGTTGCTCACGTATGGACTTTCTCTCCTCAGCCTGAAGTTTGGCGAGTTCGAGCTGAAACAACATCTCGGAAGACAAACCCTGAGGAGGGGGTGCTACTATTGGGGACCCACCCCGTGAATCACCTAGAGGCATGCCCAACCGCCAGCGGGCATCGGCCTGCGGGAACGTACCCGGCTCCGGAGCCCGAGAGGGCGCCATGGTAGGAGTCGAGTGGAATGGGGGCTGGGCAGAAGGTGCTCCAGCTACCGCTCCACCCGAAGCCCCACACACCCCACCGAGCACACAGGTAACCAGCTCACCTCTCGACAAACAGCTAGTTCCGGGAAACCCTAAGACCGTGGCTACACACTGCAGTCCGTACCGGTCTAGCCCCGACACCCAATCCGCCGACACAGGCTCCTCCAAAAATATCCGAGCATCCTCCTCATTGTTCACCACCCGAACGCCGCTTGACAACTCCACCTCCTCGCCTGCTTCCCATACTGTGTCCTCACTGTATACTGATCCGTCGTTCGACATAGTGTCCACCGGAAATCCTCAACGTTTATAAAAAAAAAAGTACCTAAACTCTCATGTAGCACTATTCACTCAAAAAATGCTTGAAGAAAACTCAAGTGCTATACTACGTTGCCAAACAAAAATTCCAACGTGTCCAAAATATTCCTCAAAAAACAAATGTCCACAAATCCTGCAATTATTTCTTAGTTCACTAGGTTGTTGTGACGACTAAGATAAGATACTAGGCAAGGTCGCCATTTGTTACGACCGGGACTGCGAATAAAACAAGGGCACTTAATGATTGGACTAGTAATAGGGCACTATGCAACAACGGTACGCTAGATCCAAACCCTCGAACTTATATGCCGGCGAACAAAACACCTATACCCTCCAGAGTTAATCTGCGATAACGGGGTATCCTTAACTGGGCATAAATGTACTCTACTTCAGGCTAACCCCCACTGGTATAGCCTGATAACAAACAAGATGCAAGTTACGTTAAAATGCATAAAAAGGAATCTATGGAAAGATCAATTAAATCACTGCAAGATTTAATACAATAAAAAGATGCTTCAATACAGTTACTCTAAACAACAATAAACTCTTCACTCCTATCTGAAAGAAAGTGAAGTATAGTCCTACAGCATAGACCTGGAAACTTCTGAAGAAAGTCTGATGCTCATAAGATGCTCGTATCTTAAACTATATAAAGGCAGGAGGCAGGACACCACACGTGTAAAGCGAATACACAAAAAGATAGGACATAATTATAATGTTAACTGACACGAAAATACTATAGATGCGCAACGGTAGTAATGTTCGACACTAAAAGAAGTACTTCCTCATCAACGAAACAGCCTACTATGGCTGTGCAGCTCAACAACAACCTAGACTAATAAATGCTGTGAATAATAATGCATACATATCAAAGAGCTTATATTAAATACTAATAAGTGTCTACTCAATTAATAATGTCTAGCTGGGATACTCAAGGTAAGGAACTGGGGTGAGCAAGACTGGCTCGTAGCCTAGCGATGTCCTTAAGACTGCATCCTTTGAGTTACGTTAATGGACTAGGGTGCTCTCTTGATAGATCCAGATCACAAGTATCTGGTTCTATCCTGGCGACCCTCTAAAGACAAGCAAAGAGTCAGCAAAGTGTGGAACTGGTACAGGCCTAAGCCCTCAGTCAACACAAAGCTGCACTCGCAAAGGACGCAACCGAAAAGACACCACAGGCTACCACAGGACCGGTCGAAGTCGTGTAGGTATAAGCAAACCGTACACACATCGATGACAACGACTACAGTTACCTTATCCCAGTCTAGCATTATATAAAAGAGCAGAAACACTAAATCAATAATGGAGACACACAGAGTTCATAACCTATACTAACTAAGAACCCTCAAAACCTATTCTAAGTACATGTAAATATCTCAGAGGACGGCGCATGCAATACAATGGGCCCGGCTATGGAAACCGTATGCAGAACCCAAGGGGATAAGTAATTGAATAAAGGCGAGAAGTAATGGAAAAGAAGAAGTTCAGAGAGAGAAACAGTTCTAAAGGTGGTGATCGGGGGAGAGTAAGCAAAGGGATTTTAGATGCATGCGCGCCTAGCCTGTCCTGAGGAGGACAGCTCCTGGGGACCCTCATGTACACAGGAGTCCACAAAGACGCGATGGTCGGCCAATCACGGGCCGAGACATCACAAGGCAGCAGGTGTCACGTGACACAGCCAGACACGCCGGCCAATCAAGAGCGTGGGAAAGCCCGCGCGCGAGCGGGAAAACTCCTCCGAGCGAGGGAGGCAGCACATACATACACACGCACACACTACCACCACACTGCCTACATCGCTCTTTCTCCTTAACTTTACACAATGCATCTTATATTCTATTAATTATATAAAACACTTCCCGTTGTCACAGACGAAAACAAAGACCACCACTGGACTGTCCGAGACAATACGAGCACTAGGAAAGAAAGAACAACATTCTCTGATAACAGTAGCCCATTTCGATGTCCCTGGCGAGCGCTAGTGGCTAACGAGAGGCGATTCTGCCAACGCTGGTAGACGTCACAAAGGATACACTAAACTATTATACAGTGTTATGAGTGTTGACCTATTTAGTACTTTTCTAGCTTTGCATAACATTTCTGTTCCCTTCGAGATCTTATTCCTTACATGTGTAATATGTTCTTTCCAAGACAGTTTGGAATCGATTATGACACCCAGCAATTTTGTGTTATCAACTTTCTTCAAATGTACATTGTTAATATGCAAGTTTGAATTATTATTCTTATTAATCTTATTGCCAAAGATCGTATAATTGGTTTTAGAAATATTTATGGCAAGTTTATTAACATTTACCCATTGAATAAGTTTGTTCAATTCTTGGTTTATTTGACCTATCAAATCTTCTATGTGTTTACCTGCAAGAAATACATTTGTGTCGTCAGCAAATAATATTGGTAAAACAGATGAAATATTTACTATGTCATTTACATATAGGAGGTATAACAATGGCCCTAGAGCTGATCCCTGTGGTACTCCACAGGTCACTGTACACAAGTTAGATTCGGATTCATTAAAGCATACATATTGTTTTCTATCACTTAAATACTTTTTTATCCAGCTGTGAGCAACACCTCTGACCCCATACACGTCTAATTTACTCAATAATATCTGGTGGTCGACAGTATCAAACGCTTTGGTAAAATCCAAAAATACTCCTAATACATTATTTCCCGCATCAACCTCCCTGGATATTTTATCAACTAATGTAATTACTGCAAGATCTGTGCCATGTCCCTCCCGAAATCCGAACTGGTACTTATATAAAATGTTATGATTGTTGATGAATGATACAAGCCTATTATACATTAATCTTTCAAATATCTTGGAAAACAATGGTAAAATTGACACAGGTCGATAATTACTCATTATAGTTTCGTCCCCCCTTTATACACTGGAATTACTTTAGCGGTTTTCATTTCCCGAGGGAAAATGCCTTGTACAAAGGATTAATTAATGATATGAAATGATTAATGATTATGAAAAGATATATAATATAACCAAAGAAAGGGTATCAACTAACATTATGTTGTTGTGTGTGGATATAACTAGACCAATTTACTAAGCTTAGGAAGGATATATATACTGTAGGTCAATGGAATCTAATAACCTTGTGTCTGCGCGTATTCTAACTAACTAATAACGGCTATGATAGCCAAACGAAAGTATAATAATGTTTTAGCCTACAGAAAGGATTGCACAAAATGCATGCACATCTAAAATCCAATCACTAACCAAAGGTAAGAGAACAACATAAAGTCTAAACAATACCATTGTTGGTGTAAGATAGAGCCAGGTAGGCTGATTAATTAGGTGTTCTTTACCCAATGGTCAACCCACAACTCACCGGCTTTACACAGTAAGGTTTATCCAACAAACGTAACAATTTACACATTAATAGTCAATTTACACTCTTATATTATCGTCGCTCTCAGAAGTACCTTAGCTCGGATGCTACAAAGTCTATTGCATCTTTAGATCACATTGTATGTTTGACATGTTTAACATAGTTTCATGTGGCTTTTCAATAGGGTCATATTTGTTAATTATATTTATAGCTGGGAAGAATAGGAATGGATATGTTATACCTATTCCATTTGTATTAATATTTCCTTGTTAAATTTCAATGAAGAAATATGTGTGTGAGAACGAATAGGGAGACAGAATGTCTGCAAAAGAAGATCAAGAACACATTCAATTAAACACTAATACGGAAATACATTAAGGAAACAAAAACAATATAATGTATATGATTTGTTCACAGGTTGGTTTGATAACACATTTTCTTTTATTTCTTATCCGCCAAGCCTGCCTCTCCCGCCTCATCTCACCTCAGCTCACCTCGCATAGTGGTTTTCACAAATCCACTTTCCTCTCATATTTTCCCACCCAAGACTCTGTCTTGTGGCTGCTGTGTTAACCCCCCCCCCTTTCTAGTTGCCTAACTGGGTTTGCAATGCAAGTTTCTGCAATAATCGTCACATTGACTATATATTTGTTTTTCTTCATGTAATGAAGAGTTGAACTCGCAGCTCTTTCACATTCCATGGTATATTCGTCTAACATAGTCCGTTGAAATATTAAATTGAAAGTGATATAGAGTCAAATTCAAGGTACTTTAAATGTCTGGACATAAGGAACCTGAGGAAGTTAAAGTCATATGGTGAGGGAAAGACAGTTTGAGAGTGAGAGTTACAGAGCTTACTTGTTGAGTAGTAGAAAGATTGAGAAAATCGGTTCACTCTTAGATTAGAGTGTTGGATAGAATAGAGATGGGAATGTGTTGAAAGGCGGGTGCCCCTATTCTCCGTATGGGAAGAAGTATACAATGAGAAAGCTCTGAAGAGTATTGAATATAGTAATAGCAGTAGAACAGTGATAGTGATGCAGCAACATTGCGGTGTGTAGAGAGAGATTCTAGGGAATTAGTACCGGTAAGAGAAGGTGAATTGATGAGGCAAAATACTTTTGACTCTACCTTTTCAAAATGTGTAGTATGGGCTGAATCCACCGACCCATGCGAGCAATACTAGATTCATGGGTGCATTGTCCCCATTGTGTAGAGCAAGAAGTTGTGTAGGGGTGAGTAATCCATGGAGACGGTTGAACCCACGTAACTTGAGGGAAGATGTTTTAGCAAGATTTTTCCAAGAAAGGTCAGAACAAAAAAGATTCACAAATAATATTGATAGAAGATATACCATTGATGTGTATGTTGTTGAAGAGTAAGGGATAGTCATGTGGAAGATTGTGATGGGTAGATAGATGGGGAAATTGGGTTTTGGAAGCATTACAACAAGACTCCATAGTTGATGGATCAGAATTATAGGTGCTAAATGGCCTCATCACCTGAGTTTTGAAGTAATTGCTCCGTATATTGTTGTGGAAAACTAGATGAATAGTGTTTAAGTTGAGTCATTAACATTTGTTTGCTATGAGTATGAAGGAGGCAGAAGTAGAGAGTTATAGTATTATACCAACAATTATATAATCATTTGCTAGACAACTTTGCCTTTGCTTATTCCGTGGCGGTGAAAGGGAAGAGGAAAAACAAACTGAACAGTTTGGAATCTCGTG
>CM064581.1:14692265-14914317 GCA_032716605.1 Paralithodes platypus | reverse complement strand
ATTATTATTATTACACACACACACACGTATTGCGTATTATTATTATTTCTAGTATAAAAATAATAATACTATTAATTGTAGTAATATAATTACTACTATTATTACAGACACACGTGTACACACGGCTAAATGCGCATATATATAGATACTTGAACATATGGATGAATGGATAGATACATAAATTACTGAATATAATGAAATTTAAATAAGAAATATGTTTATATAGATTATAGATTGATATGCAGTATAAACAGATGGATAAATATACAGGTAGATAAGATTTTCATAGACATAGACCTATCACTGAATATAACTAGACAAACAAATTCAGTCTATAAACGTACAGTGTCTGGTATAGTGCATTAACCACCTCTCTCTCTCTCTCTCTCTCTCTCTCTCTCTCTCTCTCTCTCTCTCTCTCTCTCTTTATCTCTCTCTCTCTCTCTCTCTCTTTCTCTCTCTCTCTTTCTCTCTCTCTCTTTCTCTCTCTCTTTCTCTCTCTCCTTTTTAACCCTATGTAAGATGGCACCAATATAAACTTTTATCTGTCAGTTTTGAGACTACTTTTAGTGTGTTTTGTTGACAATTGGTAATGTGTGTGTGTGTGCGCGCGCGCGTGTACAAGGACAAACATTGAATATGTAAGTGCAATAGCGTGGTACAAAGACAACTTTGTATTCTATTAATGAATTGAGGTCAAAAAGGGCAAACTCGTAGGTTACGTCATATCAAGAGTAAGTAATAAATATAAATAAAAAAATAATAATCCGAGGTACAACTATACTCTGTTTCTTTTCAGCTGACGGTAAATTGCAAAGTTCCCATAAAGATTTATCAGTATTTTTTGTTTTAGATTTTGTAATGCAATAGGGTGTTAACTAATATCAAGAGCAAGTAATTAATAAAACAAATTAATCAAATAATTAGAGTTCGAGAATTCTTCACTGACGAGCAGTTGGCCGTGATATATAAAAGTCATGTGCGTTCTCAGATGGATTACTGTTCACCTCTGTGGGGTGGAAGTGGAGTGGTTGCATTGAGGCAGTTGGACAAAATTCAAAATAAAGCTATTAGATTAATCAATAACCCTGCAATCACACAGGACCTTCCTACATTATCCATACGAAGAAACGTTGCATCCCTTGCATTATTCTACAGATATTTTCACAGCAATGGTTCCGAGGAACTTGCTTCAATTGTGCCGGCCTCTCCACATCTTTCCCCCGTAGAAACTAGGGCAGCTGAGAGCGCCCTGAATTTACACTTTCTCCTCCACAATGCAGAACTTCTGCTTATCAGAATTCATTTATCCCCAGAGCTACTACTCTTTGGAATTCACTTCCCTCGAATTGCTTTCCACAAACTTACAATCTACAAATGTTTAAATCCAGTTGTTACAAACATTTTATGAATGGAGGATGCCTTTAGGCACATGGACCTTTTTGTTTTATCTGTGTTTTTCCTTCCTCCGTTCATTGTCTCTTAAAAAAAAAAAAAAAAAAAAAATCCGAGGTACAACTATACTCTGTTTCTTTTCAGCTGACGGTAAATTGCAAAGTTCCTATCAAGATTTCTTGGTATATTTTTTTAGATTTTGTAATGAAATTGGGTGTTAATTATGTATAATTGGTCATAATATTATGCAGAGACGTAGTAGTTTCCTATTTTACCATTAAATATCGAGGAATTAGCTGCTAAGGGATTCAATTTACCGTCTGATGAAACGAAGCTGAGTATAATCGTTGGATAAGGTCAATTCACACTTCACCTTGTTCCGGCAACTATTGGTCGATTACTACTTTTCTCTTACTACTTTTCTGAACTTTTTTTTACTTGATTATGACAAGTACACTGAAGGTAGATTAAGGGGAGACTGGCCGTTTGTTTGGTATATTAATTAATTGATTCATATATTTTTTTAGTTTCCTCCCTAGACCCCATCAAGCTTAGAAAAACACCCCCTGAACCCCCCTTCAAGATAAATTTGTAAATTTTTCGGTAGAAAAATTTCCCGGCCAAAGGCCGGTTCATCTTAAAATTGCAGGCTCGCTATCGTTCGCCAGGAAATAATCGACACCTAAAAGGCACGAAAGGTCTTAAAATTGACAACGAAAGGGGGCGAAAGGTGTTAAAATCACCAAACTAATGGACCGAACGTCTTATAATCTCAAAACTAGTGGGGCTAAGCATTAGGGACAAGGGGGTCCAGAAAAACGGTCTGCCTCCCCTTAATTGGAGAGTGTGTGTGTGTGTGGGGGGGGGGGGGGGGACAAAATTAATATACAAGTTTAATTGAGAATCTGACAGACTAAAGTTGCTATACAAAGTTGCCGACAGAATGCTACTTGTAAGTCTGCCTTAAGGGGGGATGGTTCACTTTTTGGGCGATTTTTGCATGTATTCATTATTTTTCTAGTTTCCTCCCTAGACCTTCATCAAATAAAAAAAAAAAAAAAAAAAAAATCCATTAGATCCCCCTTCTAGATTAATTTGTACATTTTTCAGTAGAAAAAATGTCCGGCCGAAGGCCGGTTCCTCCAACATCACAGGCTCACTATCGTTCGCCAGGGAAAAAATCGACACCTAAATAGCACGAAAGGTCTAAATATTGACGAAGAAATGGGGCAAAAGGTCTTAAAATTGACTAACTAATGGGGCAAACATCTTAGTATCTGAAAACTAATGGGGCTAAACATGAGGGAGAAAGTGGTCCAGAAAACCGGCCCATCCCCCCTTAATTGATATTCAAGGCGTTAGAAGTGCTGTGTATTTCTTTCCACCACTTTTCTTTCCAAGGCTGGCCATAGAATCATTTATAAGTGCCTACGTTGGGTGGTAACTTATGTGGAGGTAAAGTAATGGCTTTAACATAGTCCATATAAAAGGGGGATGGTTCACTTTTTGGTCTATATTTTCATTTATATACAGTATAATTTATTTTTAGTTGCCTCCCTAGACCTCCATCAAACTTTAAAAAAAAACATCCATTAGATCTATCCTCTAGATTAATTTGTAAATTTGTTGGTAGAAAAAAGTCCCGGCCAAAGGCCGGTACTTCAAAAATTACAGGCTCACTATCGTTCGCCAGGAAAAAAAGTCAACACCTAAATAGCACGAAAGGTCTTAGTATTGACAAAGAAATGGGGCAAACGGTCTTAAAATCTACAAACTAATGGGACAAACATCTTAAAATCTGAAAACGAATGGGGCTAAACATGAGGGAGAAGAAGTTCTAGAAAAACGATCCATCTCCCCTTAAAGCTGAAGAGACCTTTCATCGGCAACTTGAATACTATAATTTATTAGGATATTGCTTTGGAAAGGATTATCGAAAATAATGTTGTGAAGCCTTGTCACTGGGTCAATTACAACACTTTATCAAATTAATAGATCCGTCTGTTATAATATCAAGCAAACTAATCTAGCTTTGGAAAAATTCAGCAATAGTTTTTCTAATCTTTAATACACATCATATTTAAACAAATACAACAATAGGCCGGCCACTTAAGGGGAGGTATTTAGTTTGTTCCCTAGACCTCCATCAAGCTTAAAATTACACCCCCTTGAGTACCTTTCAAGATTAATTTGTACATTTTTCGGTAGAAAAATGTCCCGGCCGAAGGCCGATTCCTCTTAAATTACAGGCTCGCTATCGCTCGCCAGGATAAAATCGACACCTGAATTGCACGAAAGGTCTTAATATGGGGTGAAAGTTCTTAAAATCGCTAAACTAATGGGGCAAACGTTTCATAACATCAAAAGCAATGGGGCTAAACATGAGGGAGAAAGAGGTCAAGCAAAAAATCCCTCAAGTGGAGACCTCCCCTTAATAAACGATGTAAAATATGTAGACGTTGTTAACCCTTTGAGTACCAGCGACGTGTGTTATATTGTATTCTAGCTAGATTTAGACGATAGGATGCAGCCTAGGTAGGATCTGTGGTAGTTCAAAAGGGTGGGTTGAGATAGTTTGAAGTCCAATTATTGCTAGAGGTCCATCCTAAGCTGACTAAAATCGTTTAATAGCTCCCAGAAGACGATGGAAAGGACGTCCCTGGTACTGAATGGGTTAAGAAGCGGTTAATCAGTCATTGTTTATATTTTCACTGGGTAAAAACACCATTTGAGAAGGAGCACTTTATTGACAACGGTTATGTTAAGGGGAGGTTTTTGTTTTGCTGGAGCCCCTTCTCATGTTTTGCCCAATTAGTATTGAGATTTTAAGACGCTCGACCCATTAGTTTGGCGATTATATGGCCTTTCGCCCCATCTCTTTACCAGTATCAAGACCTTTCGTGCATTTTTGGTGTCGATTTCTTCCTAGCGAGCGATAGCGAGCTTGTAATTTAGGAGGAATCGACTTTCGGCCAGGACAATATCTACCGAAATTTATACAAATTTATCTCGAAGGTAGGTGGTGGGGGTGGTTTTTAAAATCTTGATAGAGGTTTATGGAGCAAACTATAAACACGTCTTTAAGGGAGCCCACCTCGCTTTTTTTTATCTTTCTCTCCCTCTCTCTTTGGCTTGTATCCATTCGGCCCCATTCAGCCAACTGTTTTATTACGTTTACCCCCATCCAGATGTCAATATTTTAATGGCGAGCGGTAGCGAGCCAGCATATATATATTTTTTTTTTGACGGCAAGCTAAATTTGTAAATTTTTCGATAGAAAAATGTCTCCGGTGAAGCCGGATTTCTCCATACAATGCTGGCTCGCTATCGCTCGCCAGGAATAAATCGACACCTAGATGGGGATAAACGTCTTAAAACAGTTGACTGAATGTGGCCGAATGGATACAAGCGAGGGAAAGAGAGAAAAGGGGAGAGAAAGATAAAAAAAAAAAAAACGGTGACCCCCCCTTAACAGTACCTTGACAACAGTAGACCCTTCATTAAGCTGAATAAATGCATGTCTGTAGCTAGGGTACAAAGACAAATGTCACCTGATTGAAGGGATAATTATAAGAGTCTAAGAAGTCCCAAGGTGGAGGGAAAGAAGCGCTGCACAAGAACCAAATGACGGGTTTAATGTGGATGGGTAAAAAGTAGGAGAGTTTGTAGGGGGTGGGTTGGGAGGGAGGGGAGGGGAGACATATTCTTAGGGAGCCTTGTACTGGGTTGGTTTTTAGTACCCCATGTTCTATACCTCACTTGTGGTAGACACCTTCTTTAGGGAGAAGTGTACTGGGTTTATTTTTAGTACCCCATGTTCTATAACTCACTTAGGGTAGACACCTTCTTTAGGGAGCTTTGTACTGGGTTTGTCTTTAGTACCCCATGTTCTATACCTCATTTGGGGTAGACAGTTACTTCTTTAGAGAGCATTGTACTGGATTTGTTTTATTACCCCATGTTCTATACCTCATTTAGGATAGACAACTTTTTAAGGGAGATGTGTACTGGGTTTATTTTTAGTACCCCTTGTTCTATACCTCACTTAGGGTAGACACCTTCTTTAGGGAGCATTGTACTGGGTTTGTCTTTAGTACCCCATGTTCTATACCTCATTTGGGGTAGACATCTTCTTTGGGGTGAAGTGTAGCCTACTGGTTTTGATTTTAGTACCCCATATTTTTATTCCTCATTTCTGTGGGACCATATCAGTACGATTTTAAGACGTTCGTTCCATTAGTTTGGCGATTTTTAGACCTTGCACCCCATATCTTTGTTAATATTAAGACCTTTCGTGCCATTGAGGTGTCGAGTTTATCCTGGCGTGCAATAGCGAGCCTGTAATTTTAGGAGGAAGACGAAAAATTTACAATTTATCTCGAAGGGGGGGGGGGGGGGGGGGGCTAGTTTGTTTTTATTAAGCTTGATGGAGGTTTAGCGAGGAAACTAAAAAAATAATTAAATATAAATATATAAATAATTAGGCTAACAAATAAACCCTAACCCCTTAACCCTTTGAGTACCAGCGACGTGTGTTGTATTGTATTCTAGCTATATTGAGACGATATTATGCAGCTTAGGAAGAATCTGTGGTAGTTAAAAAGGTTGGTTGAGATAGTTAGTAGCCCTTATTATAGCTAGAGGTCCTTCCTGAGCTGCATACAATCGTCTAGTAGTTGCCAGCATATGATAAAAGGGTACTGTATGGGATTGTTATGCACGTGACAGGTACCCATATATCTGTGATGCAGGGTTACCATGGGGTCTACCTCAGATTAACCCCTTCAGTACCGGGGACGCCATATTAACTTTATTCTGGCTACTGTTAGACGATTTTATTCAATTTGTAAAGTGCCTCCAGCAGTTATCAGGCTTCGAACTATCTCGCTTAACCCTTTTTGATACCACAGACTCTTCTTAAACTGCACGCAATCGTTTAAATTAGCTAGAATAAAATTGAAAATACGTCAGCGGTACAGAAGGGGTTAAGGAGTATTGCTGGTTATCGTCTATGGTGAGAGTTAAGCCGGTATCACACGAGCGTTTTTGTCTTCAACATTTATCCTCAACATTCTGCGGTTTCTCCCAAATAGCAGGCTCGCTATCGCTCGCCCAGGAAAAATCGACACCTTATTGGGTTGAATCGTCTTACAGTATAAGCGCCAAACTAATGAGGGGAATCATATTAAAATGTCCAAACTAATGGAGTAAAACAGGGAATCTCCAAATAGACCCACCCTACACCAAATAGGGTTAACAGTCTTGTGTGTCGGAGTGTACTTAACAATGGAGAAGGTGGGGTTACAATATGGCGGATGGTGCAAAGAAGTAGTTGGCGGACTGGCTTCTTGATAATGGCACACAGTGGGGGGGGGGGGGGGGGGGGTCCTTGATCTTAATTACCGTGGTTGGTGACACACTAATGGTCACCCTCTCCCCTCATTCCCCCCCCCCCCCCCTCCTCCCTCTCTCCATCCCCCCTCACCCCTCCCTCTCTCCATCACCCCTCCCTCTCTCCATCCCCCCTCACCCCTCCCTCTCTCCATCCCCCCTCACTCCTCCCTCTCTCCATCCCCCCTCACCCCTCCCTCTCTCCATCGCCCCTCACCCCTCCCTCTCTCCCTCGCCCCTCACCCCTCCCTCTCTCCATCGCCCCTCACCCCTCCCTCTCTCCATCCCCCCTACCTCTCTTCATTTCCCCTCCCCCTCTCTCTCCATCACCCCTCCCTCTCTTACACCTTTCCCCTCCTCTCGTACCTTACCCCTCCCCTGCTCCTTCTGTATACCCTTCCTCCCGTACCATCCCGCTGCGTCGCTCCTTCCTACTCTACCTCCCCCTCCCTCGCTCCTTCCTACTCTACCTCCCCCCTCCTCCCGTACCAACCCCCTCCCTCGCTCCTTCCTACTCTACCTCCCTCCCGGACCATCCCCCTCCCTCGCTCCTTCCTACTCTACCTCCCCCCTCCTCCCGTACCTTCCCCCTCCCTTTCTTATCCTGCCCTTCCCCTCATCCCCAACCTCTCCCTCCCTCCCTCCTGTACACTCACGAACAAAAACTGTAACCCACCTTTATATCTTTGTATGGATTTTCCTCTACTGGCTTAAAACAATAATACTCGTGAACCACATCTTAAAATACCGTGAATGCTTTGTGTATGTGTATGCCTGATTAGGATAGTTGGAGAGATAAGCTTTGTGTATGTCTGATTAGGATAGTTGGAGAGATAAGCTGAGTTGTGTATGTCTGATAAGGATATTTGGAGAGATAAGCTTTGTGTATGTCTGATTAGGATAGTTGGACAGATAAGCTGGGTTGTGTAAGTCTGATAAGGATAGTTGGAGAGATAAGCTTTGTGTATGTGTATGTCTGATTAGGATAGTTGGACAGATAAGCTGGGTTGTGTATGTCTGATAAGGATAGCTGGAGAGATAAGCTGAGTTGTGTATGTCTGATAAGGATAGTTGGAGAGAAAAGCTTTGTGTATGTGTATCTCTAATTAGGATAGTTGGAGAGATAGGCCGAGTTGTGTATGTCTGATAAGGATAGTTGGAATGATAGGCTATGTGTATGGGTATGTCTGATAAGGATAGGTAGGGAGATAGGCCGAGCTGTGTATGTCTGATAACGATGGATTTTGTTCTCGTATACAGTAGCTGGAGAGAGATAACCTGGCTTGGAGGTATGGAGATGGGACACGCCTTTTGATCGTTACTGTACCTGCCCCCCACCCCCCCCCACCCCTCCCTCTCCTCGAATATATCCCCTCCCCCTCCCTCTTCACCAGTACCCCCCCCTCACCCTCCCTCTTCACCATTACCCCCCCTCACCCTCCCTCTTCACCAGTACCCCCTCCTCACCCTCCCTCTTCACCAGTACCCCCCCTCCCACCCTCCCTCTTCACCAGTATCCCCCCCACCCTCTCTCCTTCACCAGTATCCCCCCCACCCTCTCTCTTCACCAGTATCCCCCCCACCCTCTCTCTTCGCCAGTATCCCCCCCACCCTCTCTCTTCGCCAGTATCCCCCCCACCCTCTCTCTTCGCCAGTATGCCCCCCCCACCCTCATCTTCGCCAGTATCCCCCCCACCCTCTCTCTTCGCCAGTATCCCCCCACCCTCTCTCTTCGCCAGTATCCCCCCCACCCTCTCTCTTCGCCAGTATCCCCTCCCCCCCCTCTCATCCACTATACCCTCCTCCAACCCCCTGCTCCCGTATCCCCTCCCTCCCCTCCCTCTTCGCCAGTATCCCCTCCCCTCCCCCTCCTCCAGTATCCCCTCCCCCTCCCGCTCCTGCAGTATCCCCTCCCTTTCCTCTCTTCCAGTATCAACATCCCTTCCCCTCCCTCAGTTCCTCCCCTACCCCCTTCCCCTCCTTCAGTACCCCCCTCCCCCCCCCCCCCAGATGACATGATCACACCCTAAAAATTTGTTCTACTGACGCGGTAGGGGCGGGGGGGGGGGAGCAATAATGGAGGAGGTGACGAAGAACGAAGGAGAGGAAAAAAGGGGTACTGAAGGAAAAAGAGGGGTGGGGGGGGGGGGGGGGAGGTGAACCATGGGGATGAGGAGAAGGAGTTATTGGCTTACTGTGATATTTTGTTTTATTACCGGCACTATTGAAGATTTTGATTGATTTTTCCATTTTCGATCAATGTAGTTTTAGTATGTCCCCTAGGCTAATTTAAACGCCTTTCCTGATTTCCTTCTGGCTAAAAGGTGCTCACGCAGACCCCTTTCAAGCTAAATTTGTAAATTTTTCGTTAGAAGAAATATCCCGGCCGGAGGCCGATTTCTTTTATGTAACATCCTCGCTAACGCTCACCCAGAACAGAAATCGACACCTGAATGTGGTAAAGCGTCTTATTATCGCCAAACTAGCGGGGTGAAACGTCTCAAAGTCTCCAAGCTAATGGAACGAGACAGGGGAGGTCCAAAGAAACCTCCCTAGGCTCCAATACTTTGAAGAGGGGCTGTTAGACATAAAATTGTTCCTTGTTATCTATGTGTGTGACCCCGATGAATGAATTATACCCAAGCTGTTGTTATCATGATCTGTACAGTCGGCCAAATAAGTCATGTGTAGGAACCAAGTATTACAGTTTATCAATAATTGGTATCGGCAATATCTCAACATGATTTCGTCCTGTCGAGTGAGATATTATACAAACATGTTCCTACCCACCCTATTCAACATCTGACAGACAGTACCGTACTACAGCACAGTGCGAACCGAAGGCAATGCCAGGTGAGACAGGACTTATTAGCGCTACCGTACACCTCCCACCACCACCACCACGTGTGTCAGACAATGGTAACTGTTAACACTAGCTGGTCCGAAGTCTTGGGGGTTAGTAGGATATTTGGTTAAATTATTATTGAGGATGTTACTTGCTGCTGCCATTTTCGTACAATTGCTTTTCCCAGTTATTCTTCTACCTTACAAGTAAACTCTGGAACTCTCTCCCTCAATCTGTCTTTCCTTCATCCTATGACTTAAGCTGCTTCAAGCTCCGTGTGTTCAGACATTTTGACTCTAACGTACCTCAAATTTGGCTATCATTCACTCTTCCAGCTTGAAGGGGACACTTGTTACAGTCTGCTTTACCTGTTACCACCTTCACACAAAAAAAAAAAAAAAAAAAAAAAAAAAAAAAAAAAAAAAACTAATGGAGCGAAACAGGGGAGGTCCAGAATGACCCCCTAGGACCAAATAGTGGTAAGGTAAGCAACATGTCAGCCAATAAAAGGATTGGTCTAGTTCCCTCTGCCCCAACCCGCCCATTCCAATACCCAGTTGTCTTTATATACAACATTCAGCTTAGGGTTAATCTGTGAAAGTCTACGGGTTTATTGATACAGTTTTCACCCAGTAGAATCAAATTGTCTTGCGTTTTCTATCCAAAAATTTACAAATTTAGCCTGCTGTCAAAAATATATTAAATAATTGCATATTATTTAATATGTTTTTGCCAGCAGGCTAAATTTGTAAATTTTTCGATAGAAAAATGTTTCCGGCGAAGCCGGATTTCTTCATACAACCTTCATCGACACCTGGATAGGGATAAACGTCTTGAAACAGTAGGATGAATGGGGCCAAATGGATACAACCCAGAGAGAGAGAGAATAAAATAACGAGGCGAGTCCCCTTAACCGACTCAAAATTCTAGGACGCATTATTTTTCTCTAATCAAGCAACCATTAGACGATTTTATTCAGATTAGGAAGGGTATATGGAAGTCAGAGGGTTAATTGGGGTAGTCTTTACCCTTTTATTTCCCACAGATCCTTCCTAAGCTGTATAATGTCGTCTGATGATAGCCAGCATAAATTGTCAAAATGCGTCATAATCCTCAAGGGGTCAAAGGGTTTGTTGATGTAGTTTCTAGTAACCCCGTTGAATACATTTTTATTTTATTTTTGTTGAGCAGATTTAAAATAGAATAAGTCCATCATAATAAAAGGGTTGACCTCACCTTCATGTTTAGCCCCATTAGTTTTGAGATTTTAAGACGTTCGCCCCATAGCTTGGTGGTTTTAAGAAATTTCACTCCAAACTAATGGGGTGATAGGTCTTAAAATCTTCAAACTAATGGAGCGAAACAGTGGAGATCCAGAAAGACCTCCCCTGGACCAAATGGGGTTAAGGTATTCCACATGGCGGCATGGGTTAAGGTATTCCACATGGCGGCATGGGTTAAGGTATTCAATATGGCGGCACGAATTTAAGGTATTGAGTATGGCGGCACGAATTTAAAGTATTCAGTATGGCGGCACGAATTTAAAGTATTCAATATGGCGGCTAATAGGAGATTGCTCTAGCTCCCCCTGCCCAGCCTGCCCCTCTAATGCCCAATTGTGTTTATGTAACCCAGACATGCCGGGGAGGGGCGCCATTTGTAATGTATACTACACTAACACACCTAATGCATACATGTATATAGGTTGTGTGTGTGTGTGTGTGTGTAGGTTGGTTCATGTGTGTGTGTGTGTGTGTGTGTAGGTTGGTTGGTTCATGTGCGTCAGAAGGGTATGGCTTGTATGCTGAGTGTGTATGCTGCTTCGTGTGTGTGTGTGTGTTTGTGTTTGTGTAACTAAAGGTGTTTATGTGTATTCAGTATGTGTGTGTGTGTGTGTGTAGGTTGGTTCATGTGTGTGACAGAGGGGTATGGCTTGTATACTGTTTGTGTATGCTTTTTCATATGTGTGTGTGTTGGAAGGGGGTATTGTGTATGTGTGTGAGAGAGAGAGTGTGTGTGTGTGTCGGTGTGTGTGTCGCTTGGAAGGGGAGCCATTTGAAATATATACTACACCAACACACCTAATGCATGTATGTATAATAGGTTGGTATATACAGTGTGTGTGTGTGTGTGTGTGTGTGTGTGTGTGTGTGTGTGTGTGTGTGTGTGTGTGTGTGTGTGTGTGTGTGTGTGTGTGTGTGTGTGTGTGTGTGTGTGTGTGTGTGTGTGTGCTGTCAATATGGTGTGTGTGGGGGAGGGTTTGTGTATACGATGGGGTGGTGGGGGGGATCATGGGGGGTATCGTCTTCGTGAACACAATGAATTATACAAGATAAACAATGATTATACCTCTTTCTTCCCTGTATATAGCTGGTCACATTATCAGCAATATCCTTTGGTAATATAACTGAAATATAACACCATTCGCATATAGACAATTATTATTGACTGGGGTAATACTGATTTGCAAGACGTGTAAATATCAGTTTAGGAAGGGCCTCCAGCAATGAACAGGCTTCAAGCTATCTTAATTAACCCTTTTTCTATCACAGATCCTGCTTAAGCTGCACCAAATCGTGTAAATATAGCTAGAATAAAATACATAATTACATTGCCGGTACAGAAGGGGTTACTCATGAGAGGTTGAACATAAGAACATAAGAACATAAGAAAATGGGAGTCTGCAGAAAGCCGATTGGCCTAAGCAAGGCAGATCCCTGTCCCACACAACCCCAAATCAATTACAAAGCCCAATTATAGGCTCAACACTCTAATACCATGAGGATCATCTTACCAAAACGGTTAGAGATTAACGCAGGATTATGGGGGTCTGCAGAGCGCTGATTGGCCCAACCCGGCTGATCCCCCTTCACACCCAACCCTTCTCGTCCATATGCTTATCCAATTTTATCTTAAAGCTCCCTACAGTTTTAGATCCCACTATAGCACTTTGGTAGTCCATTCCACCCTCTACAACTCTGTTACCAAACCAATATTTGCCTATATCTTTTTCTGAAACGAAATTTATCTAATTTGAAACCATTGGTACGAGTTCTTTCGCTATCACTGAGCTTTAGTACATTTGTCATGTCCCCTTTGTTAATCCCACTAACCCACTTGAACACCTCTATCATATCCCCTCTAACTCTGCGTCTCTCTAACGAATGTAAACCTAATTTCTTAAACCTTTCTTCATACGGAAGATTTCTAATATTATGGATCATTTTTGTCATTCTACGCTGTGCTCTCTCCAATGAATCTATGTCCAATCTGTAATAAGGACACCAAAATTGGACAGCATAATCCATATGGGGTCTCACTAATGACAAGTAAAGTTTTTTTTAAAGTTTTGAAGGGTTTGGATTGGTAACGTTTAGACTTTAGAGGCCCAGATTGCATTTTGTTCTCGCTATTTATAAGCTATTTAGTGGCCTACCTTTTACGTAATGTTTTTTTAAAAATCGTCTAAAGTTCTAAACGTAGCTAGAATAATATTAAACAAAAACGTCGCCGGTACAGAAGGAGTTAAGGCGATTAAAAGGCATACAAACCCAATTATTTATTTTATTTTATTTATTTTTTACCACCAATAACACCTCAAATGAAATTTATGAAAGCATGTTATTCTCCCAGGATTCGAACCCAGAATATCACATACAGAACTTACACGCTCTAACCATTATACCATTCTAGACAATATATAAAATATATTTTGCCTACTACCTTGTTGATACTCAGGAAAACTGGACTATAGTCTGTTCATTCTAGGTTGGGCAGAAATCGTATCTTCCAATCTCTGTAGCTCAAAAAAAGACTAGAGTAATCGAGCTAATTTTTCAACCAAATAGGGAGTCTTGGCTAGGGAATAGGTGTGGAAATTGACAGCTCATTTACTTTAGCCCTTTTTGAGTTACAGAGGTTAGAGGTTACGATTTCTGCCCAACCTATGCTACCCAGCTATGGTTTGTCTGCCGGTAATGTCACTATAGTCGGGTTATTTCCAGCTGACGGTAAATTGCCATGTCCTCATCTTGATTACTCGGCTATTACGAAGATTTTGTACCGAAGCATGTTATTAATTATGTACAGTCGGCCTAATAAGTCATGTCGCAGCACCAAGTATATTCTGATCAATAATTAGTATCAGCAATATCTAAAACTTGATTTATTCGTTTCGAGTGAGATATACAAAACAATTCTTACACTTACCCACCCTATTCGACATCTGACAGACATTAAGACAGCACAGAGCTAGCCAAACGTAATGACAGCGTCGACACGACTTATTTGGCCAACAGTACACATAGTATTTATATGATGTAAAGGTATAACTGTTTCATATTCTGTATCGATAAAACAGCTGCTAAGGGACTCAATTTACCGTCAGTTGTAATTATACCGACTATATAATTACGATTTCTTCATTTAGGATGCGATTATCAGAGGGAGATTAGGTTCACTTTTTGGTATATATATATATTTGTTTTTGTTTCATTTCATTAGTTTTCTACTTTCCTCCCTAGACCTCCATCACACTTTAAAAACAAATATATTGGATCCCTCTTGTAGATTAATGTGTAAATTTTTCGGTAGAAAATTGTCCCAGCCGAAGGCCGGTTCTTCCAAAATGACAGGCTCACTTTCGTTCGCCAGGAAGAAAATCGACACCTAAATAGCACAAAAGGGCTTAATATTGACAAACAAATGAGGCGAACTGTTTTAAAACCGACAACCTAATAGGGCAAACCTCTTAAAATCTGAAAACCAATGGGATTAAACACGAGGAGGGAGAAGGAGGCGAGGAAAACCAGCCCATCTCCCCCGTAAATCCTTGTGAGTATCTGGTCCCTGAATACGAACACCGCCACCGTACCGAAAGGGTTAACCCCCCCCCCCCCCTCCCCCTCCCCTGAGGATCATCACGCGTTTTGACAGGTAAATTCTGGCTACCATTAGACACATTTTATACAGATTAGGAAGGGTGTGTGGAAATCAGAGGGTAAATTGGGATAGTATTTACCATGTTCATCCCCGCAGCTTCCTCGTAACTGAATGAAATAGTTTAATGATAGCCAGAATATTATGCAGATTAGGAAGGAACTTTGGACATCCGAGAGTAAACTGGGATAGTATTTACCATTGTCATTCCCGCAGTTCCCTCGTAAACTGAATACAATCGTTAAACCCCTTCGGTACCGGCGACGTTTTTTTAATTATATTCAAGGTATATTTAGATTTCTGTGTGCAGTTTAAGAAGGATCTGTGGTAGTAAAAAGGGTTAAGGGAGATAGTTTGAAGCCTGTTAATTGCTGGAGGCTCTTATTAAACTCAATAAAATCGTCCAATAGTAGCCGTGATAAAGTTAAAAAGACGTCGCCGGTACAGGAGGGGTTAAACAATTTTATTCAGTTTACGAGGGAACTGCGGGAATTAAAATGGTCAATACTATCCCAATGTACTCTCTGATTTTCACACACCCTTCCTAATCTGTATAATATTGTCTAATGCTAGCCAGAATTGAACTGTACGAACGCGTGATAAGCCTCAAATGGTTACTAAACACAACCCACTTGGGAACACAAAGTGGACTGAACACGATCGTGATTATTGTGTGGTTTATAAACACACGCACTATCTTAAGGAAATAGCCAGAATTAAACAGTGAACTATTTTGCTTTCCACTAACTTGCTGAGTAATGTGTGAATGTGGAGGAAGAGGGATTGTTTGCATCATAAAAGTAATGTGTGAATGTGGAGGAAGAGGGATTGTTTGCATCATAAAAGTAATGTGTGAATGTGGAGGAAGAGGGATTGTTTGCATCATAAAAGTAATGTGTGAATGTGGAAGAAGAGGGATTGTTTGCATCATAAAAGTCCGCTCATAAACCTCCTTTTATCTGTGTATTATTCTGGAAATTATTTCAATCCTGCTGAAAGCAGTGAAGAGCATGTATGAGGGTGCAAAGGCGTCAGTACGTGTTGAAGAATGAGCAGAGCGAGTTCTTTGATCTGAATGTTGGGTTAAAGCAAGGGTGTGTGATGTCCCCATGGTTGTTCAATATACATATGGAATTAGTCATGAAAGAAATACAAGGAAGAGCAATGGATGTTGGTGTACCTCTGATAAGGGAAGGAAACGAGTGGAAGTTGCCTGTACTGCTGTTTGCTGATGATACAGTTCTGATGAGCGATAGTGAACAGGAGTTACAGAGGCTGGTAAATATGTTTGGAACAGTGTGTGAAAAACGGAATCTGAAGGCAAATGCGGGGAAGAGCAAGGTTATGGTCTTTGAAAGGGGTGCAGCCACAGAGTGTGAAGAGAGGTTGAACGGGCAGGCTATGGAGAATGTCAGCTCATTAAGTATTTGGGCAGTGTGTTGAGTAAATCTGGGAGTATGGATGAAGAAGTGCGGGAGGGGGTGCAACGGGAAGAGGGTTGTAGGAACGCTGAAAGCAGTAACAAGAAATAGGGTGGTCAGCATGGAAGTAAAGAAGTCCTTGCATGACAGTGTGGTAATCCCGACATACGGGAGCAAGCATGGACGTTGGTGAAGAGACTCAAACCAACAGTGAGAGGGGTGGAAATGTGTACTTGAGAAGTGCGTGCGGAGTTACATGGAGGCATAGACAGATGAAGGAGCAAGTACGAGAGAGGTGTGGTGTGGATGGTAGATGTAGATATACTGGAAAGTGTGAAAAGGAACATCTTGAGATGGTTCGGCCATGTGGAACGTTTAGGAAGCAAGAGAATTACTAAGAGAGTGTACGAGAGTGAGGTAGAAGGACAGAGAGGGAGAGGTGGAAGGATGGAGCTAAGAAGTATTTGAGTGAAGGCGGTGCTGGATGGGAGGAGGGGCATCGACTGACTGGGGACAGAGGTGCATGGGGCCGTTTCGTTCGTGGCCACCATTTCGGAGATCACGGCGTCCGGCAATAGATAGATCTTTGTCATCATGATCTTGTCTTTTATTATTTTTTCTATGTTCCAACTCTGTCTCTTGACATAAGCTTCATATAACCTTTACATTCGATCTGATGGTTGTACTCCAGTTGTTTAGTGAAACAACGAGTCAGACGAGTTATGCCATCAGCTCTATGCACTCGAGCTTCCCTGAGTGACCTTTGCTGTCTCTCAGTATTGTCTCAATTCAGTTCAACTTCTCAAAGCTGCATTGCCACTGACTCACCTTCTCGTCTCGTAATCTCGGACTACGCACCCTCTCACTCCATCTATTGAGATTCTCGCTCACTAGGTACAATTATCCATTATATGTTTAGAATATGAGAATTGTCATGCCATGTTAATGTAGACTGCATCTGTTTATGTATGGAACTAGGGCACCTTCTTGGACGTATAGCCTACACACGATAAATAGTATAAAATACTATGAAATATGAATATTAATATGTCGCTTTTTATTACCACAATAATTTTTAGTAATTCTAGTAATAATTCTAGCAAAATTTACCGGAAAATTTAAATCGGTGTAGAAAAGGAGTGTGAAAATAAAGGTGTAAGACCCAGCCAAATGTATCGTGGCCTCGTGACGTGCTAAGCAGTGTTTTAGGGGCGGGCTGAGTGAAAACAATGTGGGGCAGGGGCAACATTTACACTGTACACACTCCAACACACACTACCATGTAACAATCGCGGACCAGGCACTTGGACCCCCCCCCCCCCTCCTGCTACCTCCTCTTGTCTGCCTTCCATGGAGTTCTGCTTCTCCCCCCCCCCCCCCCCCCCCCCTCTCTCTCTCTCTCTCTCTCTCTCTCTCTCATCTCCTCTCTCTCTCTCACTCTTTCTCTCCTCTTTCTCTCTCTCTCTCTCTCTCTCTCTCTCTCTCTCTCTCTCTCTCTCTCTCTCTCTCTCTCTCTCTCTCTCTCTCTCCTTTAACCTAGACTAGATAGATTAGCCACAAGCAGCCTCGTAAGGATCAGTATATAGTTATGTTTGCTTAGTACACACTTTGTACTTCTTTCTACGCATTCCTTTTCACAGCACCACCAGCTCAAACACCCTAATCCCATTTTCTGTTTCCTTTTCTGTTCCTCCAAAATTACAGGAGTGCTAACGCTCGCCAGAAAATAATCGACATCATAATGGGCACGAAAGGTCTTAATATTGGCGAAGAAATGGTGCGGAAGGTCTTAAAATCGACAAACTAATGGGGCAAACGTCTTACAATCTCAAAATTAATGGGGCAAAACATGAAGGAGAAGGGGGTCCAGAAAAATAAATACCTTGCCCTTAAGTCAACCGTTTTAATATGATGGCGTATTCTCATTTAATTCACATAATTTATAGATCTGATAAAAATCCCTCCACTGTGGAAGCTCGATGTTGGCCCGAATCCCTGCGTATTTCCTTAGCTATCGATATAATTAGTTAGGTTACGATTCGTGTTGGTGAATTTTGTCCTACCTTGTTCCAAATAAGTCAGCCTGGGAATAGGTGTGGAAATTGACAGCCCATTTGCTCCAGCCCTTTTTAGAGTTACAGAGGTGAGGGATTTCTGGCCTACCCATTTGGAACAGGGTGTAGGGTGGTATTATGTGACGTCCTACGCTTCTTTTCATGACCGCTGTATTCACCCTTAGTAATACTATTTCACCTCAGACACCCATTTTGTACTTTCTACTTTGTATTCCTCTATCTCAGTTACCCCTTTGTAGTCACCAATCTTCTGTTTTGCGTCTCTCCACCCCTCCAGCCCACCCCTTTTGTATTAATAATAATAATAATCTTCTGGTTACTTATATAGCGCCCGTCTCCTGCTTCGAGGATTCGCAAGCGCTTGGCTTTCTTTAGTCTACCAGAGACCATTACCCATCCCCCTTGCTCATGGGGAGATGGTAACCGCCGGCTGTATCCCAGAAAAAACTTTTCAATCTGAGCGGGGAATGAACGCGAGACCTTCAAGGTGGGAATCAGACACGCTATCAACTGAGCCAGCCGGACGGCTGGCTCTGTATCATTTCAACCACCTCTGTATTATTCCAAGCCATCTCACCTTCAGTACGGTACCACCCCAGAACTTATTTACATAGGTGTGGCCATTTAGACTGAAGGTAGGTTTTAAGGGGCTAGATTATTTAAAAATATGTATTGTAATATAAAATCTGTCTGATCTGAGTTGTCGAAAATTATATAGTGCATATTAGATTATTTAGTTGAATTTAAATCTTTGCGTTACACAATTCGTGAAAGTGGTGTGTTTAATATTGTCTTGTTTCCTTTTTATATTTCTTATGTTGGAAAGGTATTTTTTGCCAATACATCTAGAAATAGAAGTATAGTCTAATGTTGTAGAGATTTTATATGAATTCTGCCCCATGGCCTTATTCCATCCCAATCATTATATATTCTGTATTCTGTAAATATCCTCTCAAACATCCATTTTTCAGCCGCTGTATGTATCCCATTTTCCATCACGCCACCATTTGTACAGATAATTAATATATGCTTTATCTACCATAACATAATAATTGTCTTTAATTAACCCATTCTGTACCAATGCCGTCCTTTTAACTTTATCCTGACTACTTTTACACGATTATAGTCAGTTTAAAAAGGACCTCCAGCAATTAACATGTTTCGAACTATCTCATTTAACCAATTTTACTACCACAAATCCTTCTTGAACTACAGAAAATCGTCTAAATACACGGTAGCTAGAATTAAATTATAAATACTAAGCCGGTTCAGAAGGGGTTAATCACAGTCAATGTCTTTCCACCTGTCCATATACACTTTTAACCCCTTCTGTACTGGTGATGCACCTTTTATTATATCCTGGCAACTGCAAGACGATTTTTGTCAGCTTAGGAAGGACATTTACCCATTCAAAGGCTATACAGACTATCTCAATTAATCCTTTTACCTACCATATAATTATGCTTCCTAACCCTCATAAAATTGTCTAAATGTAGCTGAAATTAAATGAAATAGACGTCGCCGGTACAGAAGGAGTTAACTCTCTAACTCTTGTTTTGTTATGGTTTTCCTATTGGGTGGTGTGGATAGAGGAACATAATAGACAAGGAATAACAAAGAGGTGGATCTGTAGTCAACATATAGAGAGATTGGGTATTGTGTAGATTTGTGTTTGATTGAGGTCACCCCGTTTCCTTTATTTGCTGCTTTGCTATCCTTGCCTTCCATTCATCAGCACCCATTAGTTATTAGACGATAGCTTGACTGCCTTTTAAGTATTGTGAGGTCTGTGCAGTGTGTGTATTTCTGTGAAACTCATTTGTATCTATCCCTCTCTATCCCCTCTCCGTCATCCCCCTATCCTCTAGCCTCCCTCACTCCACCCTTCCCCCCTACCGTCCCCCGTACACCCCTCTCCTCCACCCTTGAGCCACTCTGTTACACCCCCTCGACCACACTCACCCTCACTCCTGCATATACACACACCCACAGAGTCCACACACCCTTTACTGCAGTGCCCCCTCCCTTCCTCTTTCCCTTCCTTAGTTCTGTTCCCTCCCCTCCCTCCTTTATCTTAGTACCCCTTCCCTCCCTTCCTTCCTTCCTCCTTCCCTCCCCTCCCTCCTTTACCCTTTACCATAGTACCCCTTCCCTCCCTCCCTTCCTTCCCTCCCTTAGTTCTGTTCCCTCCCCTCCCTCCTTTACCTTAGTACCCCTTCCCTCCCTCCCTTCCTTCCCTCCCTTAGTTATGTTCCCTCCCCACCCTCCTTTACCTTGGTACCCCTTCCCTCCCTTCCTTCCTTGACTCAGTACCCATCCCTCCTTTAGCTTAGTTCCCCTTCCCTTCCTTCCTTCTTTCCTTGACTCAGTGCCCCTCCCTCCGTTAGCTTATTACCCCTTACCTTCCTTCCTTCTTTCCTTGACTCAGTGCCCCTGTCCTCCTTCTCCTTCCCATTCCTCCTCTTCTCTTCACTCTGCCTCCTCCCTCGTTCTTCCTACTTCCCTTCTTCCACCCCAACGTGTATCAGTGGGTTGATATAATATGAGTGCATGGCAACATGTATCCATGTATGAATGCGGCCGTAGGTATATGTCAGTCAGTTGTATATACAGTATGTGTCTATATACTATATATATATATATATATACATACCGTATATATATACAGTATATATATGTATATATATATATATAATATTAATATATATATATATATTATAGATATAATATATATATATATATATATATATATATATATGTATGACTTATTAGGTCTATAGGTTTATCCATATATATTGATTATATGTAGGTGTTCGTAGGTGTATCAATGTATATTAACCCATTGCCGGTGGGAGAGGTTCCTGAACACCATGGCAATTTACAGGCTTTTAAAGCCTCTTAAAGCCTGTAGAATCGAGTGCGAGAGCTGGAATGCCGACAGGCCACACGTCCTTCCCCAGCCGCCGGGTATGACCGCCAAAGGCAAATGTAGTGCGACATTAGCGATAATTACTCATTTTAACGAATGTCTATGGTAGCACTGCGGATGAAGCCCGCGAGCCACAAAGCTCATTTTGGTGACATTTTGAAGCTTTTTTATTCTAGTTTGTGGCCGAATACATTTAATTTCATTCAGGACACTTGCCTAATCAATCAGGAGTGCCTGAACAAGCCCTAATTTGGCGGAAATATGCCCGCAGCCAAAGTGTTAATTTTATGTATGTTTCTGTAGGAGTATACATGCATGTTAAATGTATACATGTGGCTATAGGTATATACATGCAGAGGCATATGTGCAGGAACACCAACAGGACGTTAATACTATAGCATTTGAACATTTCGTTGCTTAAATCGGCATATGACAGAAAATTCTGGCTCAGCATAGCCAATAAATTAACTCAAGATGAGCAATTAAAAAAACTCACATATACAAATATTCTTTTGAATCAAAATCTATCTGTAAACCTATTACATAATACAATACTAGTAACCTAGCTCCTATACAAACTCATTTTTGTCCTATGTGTTTGAAGGAGACAAGCAGGCAAAGCTGCGTGTAACAAGCAACCCCCTAAAGTTCAAAGAGTGACAGATATCCATATTCAAGGTACGTTAGAGTCAAAGAGTCTGGACACACGGCACTTCTAGCAGTTTAAGTCATAGGATGAAGGAAATACAGATTGAGGTGAGAGTTCCAGAGCTTACTCGTTGAGTAGAAGAAAGACTGGACAAATCGGTTTACTTTATGGTTAGAGAGCTGGACATAATAGGGGTGGGAGTTTGTTGAAAGAACATTTGTGTAATAGCAATAGAAGCATGCAATATTGATGAGTGTAGAGAGAGCTTGTATGGAATTAGTAGGAGGCGGTGAATTGATGAGACAAAATGCTTTTGACTCTATCCTTTCGAGAAGTGCGTGCGGTGTGGGTGGAACCTTCCCATACATGTGAACAATACTCGATACACAGTGCCAGAGCAAGTAACTCTGTGGGATGATTTAAAACACAGACGGTGTGCTTTCGGCTATGTGTGTATATACTGTATATATAAAGTAATATTGAGTTTCAAGTTCATCTGTAGTTAAATGGAATAGTACAGTTTTTCAATAACGTTATTTGACATTAGATATCCGGCATGTGCAAAACTCCCCAGGTATATCGTCCATCCATAGTTAGCTGTCGGGCCATTGGTGACTAAAATGGATTTCCAACTTTGACTCTCCCTAAGTGGAACATGTTAACCTCTTCTGTACCAGCGACGGACGTTGTACATCAGTAAAAAAGTAACTTGCCAGTACCAGAGACATACGACGTACGTCAGTAATATGCGATCCTTGTAACTGCCAGTATCGAGCGGTAGCTGCTAACATGACGTGTAAACACTGCTCTGAGGAATTGGCAACACTTCTCAGCTTGTTTACAAGCCTCCACAGGCCGGCTGGGCCAGTGCTTCACCAACTTTTGAGAAGGGATGATGTACTCTCTTGCCTCTGAAGCCATTTTGTTCATACTGCCTGGTACTGGTAGGTACATTTATGGTAATATCCTCTGGTACAGTAGGGGTTGAGAGAGAGCCTAAGCCACAACAAAACGTAATAAACAAACTCTGATATTAGTTAATAAAAGGTGTGAACATTGCAATCATGTAACCATCAAGAGGACAATTATGCACAGTTCATCAGCTCTGTAAATTCAGTGTACCTAGAAAGATTCTAAAAAGCATCCCTTCCTGTCGTACATCTTTGAGTGACTCTTCCCAATGATCCACTACTATGAATTACGATTAATCATAATAAAAATAATAATAATAATAAAAATAATTACATACAAAAAGCGAATACCTGAAATAGGAACGGACTTTCTTTTGGGTTATGCACAATCAAATAATTGGCTTGTGACTGAGGACTGAAGTGCTTGGAGATAAATTGTTTGACGCCAATGTTATTTCCCGGGTCTGAATCATCTTGTTATAGCTAGATGTATTTCAATTAACTTTCTCACTCCCGCTCGCTCACATACTTACACATGCCATCTCCCTGCATGCAACTATTTCAACCAAACATTATGACACACTACGGCATAAAGCACCACCACCACACATACACAGGTAAATACCCGTGGCTTCATCTTGTGTGTCCGGGGCCTCCATTAGGCCTGAATATTAAACAGTGGAAGTCATTATTGCGCCGCGATCATGCTTCCGAGTGTTACGTTAGCTACCGTACTCTACAGGAAGTGTTGTATGCAGGGTCAGGTTTACTATCATGTTATGTTCGGAGGGGAGTTGTGTTTATGTTAAACCCCGTGGTGTCATGTTTGCTACAATGCATTAGGGAAACTACTGTATGATGGGTCACGATCACTAGCGTGGTAACGTTCGACGTTCTTGTTAATAGAATAAGCTTTGAAGAATTAGTAGCTTTACATCGTTTTAGAGTACTGAAGAGCAGATATGAACATTATATTCTATGAGAGACCTTATCAAAGTATTGGTGAGTGTAAGAACTATATCCTTCTTTCAATGATTTAACTGTCTCTTCATATACCAAAATAGGTTCTGGTCTTTTCAATTCATTATTTGGATAACATTACATCACTACTAATTACAATTAAGAAGTAATTCACGTCAAGAGTCTTTCCCAATAATTCTCTAATAGAGATAGAGAGAGAGATAGAGAGAGAGAGAGAGAGAGAGAGAGAGAGAGAGAGAGAGAGAGAGAGAGAGAGAGAGAGAGAGAGAGAAGACAAAATATATTATAACAGTAAAGACAGATGTAAATCTACCAACATCAGTGTTTTGTATGTCACATTTGCCACTCTAAATTCTAAAATGCATTGAAAAGATATATACATAATAATAGTGCAAAGGGTAAAGGCGTCTGCTGCGACTATTAATTTGCTGGCCACCTCACATCTCACACCAAGGATTTTAGAGAAGGGATAACAGTTTTAGGAAGTTTCAGGAACAGTGGTGACTTACGACTATGGAGTGTCGGGTAAGTTAATAATAGTATGGCGCTAAAAACAAATACGTTACAGAGTTATAAGAGGGATAATAATAAGAAAGGAAGTAGAATAGCAATATACAATTTCTGTTCACAAATTATAATCCATATACTGCTCTACTTCGCTATTCATTCACATGCTTTCTTGTTCACTTATACTTCACATTAGCCTATTCGTCTAGAGTACAATAGCTAATATTTGTTTCAATAACTTAAGCCCTATGCTATCTAAAACTTGCGTTTATAAAACTATAAAGCCTTTCTATTTCTCTCGGGCTTGTATTACTCTCCCATGACGTAACTACCTTACAACATTCAACCTTTGTCAGACAAAAATATAAAATCCACATTAATGATCCTTCATAGATAAGAATGACATCGTTTCCGTTGCCTTACAGTAATGTATTATCATGTAAGTTACCCCTTTCAGTGAGATGACAACTGATTCTATTTGTTATACTTGATCAATTAGGATAGGAACTGTGGGTGTCAAAGAGATTCGAGGTTGCGTTTATGCTCTTCGATTTGTAGTTGGCAACCGTTACCCAAAATTAGTCACAATTATTCCATCTTATGCAGATACTTAATAAGAAGGAGTTGTTATTGCATCTGGTACCAAATCAAATGCCACACAGCACATTTCCGCTGTATATGATATCAATGGGATTTTACTAGTATAAACAACAGCAGGACAGACTTATCACATTGCCTGTTCGATAGGCGTATTTTTTTTTTAGATGTATGTTGATGCTCCTCTGGTGGTCAACATGGTGAGATACCGTAAATAATATACAAGAAGTATGTAGGGTCCGCAGGTGTGTGTGTATAATTATAGTGATTAAAACAAAAATATAACCAGACAGTAAATAGCATTCACTAATGTAATGAAATAATGTCCTCTTCAATAAATTTCAGATTATGATAAATAATTAGTTTCAATATGCTCACTGTATGAGTTAATAATTACAATGTTAGGTCACCTCAAATGAGCTGAAAGATCATATGAGTTCGTATCTCTACTCTGTCTCTCTCTCCTTTTCCATCTAGTAGCACACACACACACACACACACACACACACACACACACACACACACACACACACACACACACACACACACACACACACACCACACACACACACACACACACACACCCACACACACACACACACACACACACACACACACACACACACACACACACACACACACACACACACACACACACACACACACACCTCACAACACACAAGAGCTCTTCTGATCAGACGGATAATTACATTAATTATTCATAGTTGCCATGTCATATAATCTACATTACAAATTCATGACGGCAGGCGAGGCGGGCGAGATACAAACGAATACCACGTGTCTTGTATTTATCTTTCTTGCACAACTGATAGAACAGTATTGAAGTCCTTTTAAATCTTCATATTACTTTGTAATCGCAAATTGCATGAGCTGATATTTACAATATGCAGCTACTGGAAATATGACTAACTATAATTGTTCATATTTAATGGCGGTTGCGGAAATTATTTGTATTTACTGATTACCCTAACTTACTCTAAATCAGCTTAATATACCCAATCATAACAATTATAAACATTGTACATTAGCATCTTACGCTAAATTAACCTAACCTAACCCAGGTATTTAACGGAGGAAACGTTAATGGAATGCCAAGAAACTGACAAGTAGACCAGAAGATTTGTAGGGGATGACTATTTATAATATATATATATTTTGTACTCTCTCTTTCACTCTCAGTATCACACTCTCTCTCCACCAATCAACTCTTCACAGCTGTTTAGTGTATTTACATCCACCAGAAGAGTCCCTCGTCAGCTCTGGAAGAGAAGACGAGGAGCCAAGCTAATCAAGGAGCGGTTCAGGTGTACTTAATAAAACCAGGTGAGGAATGGCTGATGATGATGATGAGTTGGGTCAACAGTTTGGGGTGTGTGGACAAGTGAGGAAGGTGTGGTAACGATACTGTAAAACATGACGAACAACGAGAAAATCAGGAGGAATTTGTTAGGCTTTGTTATCGTGTGATTTTTGTTCTTCACTCTCCAAGAGACAATTATCAAGTTAAATTATTCTATTCAGTACCGGTGACGTCTTTTTCATTATATTCTGACAAATATTAGACAAATTTATACAGCTTAGGTAGGAAGGACGACTACCCATCGAAAGGCTACAAACTATATAAATTAATCATTTTTCCTACCATATAATTATCCTTCCTAAGTTTCATAAAATCGTCTAAATGATGCTGAACAAAACAACAAAAAGACGTCACTGGTACAGGAAGGTTTAAGGGGAGATTTCCACTTGAGGGATTGTTTTCTGTATCCCTTTCTCCCTCATGTTTAGCTCCATTGCTTTTGAGATTTTAAGACTTTCGCCCCATTACTTTGGCGATCTTAAGAACTTTCGCCCCATTTCTGTCAATTTTAAGACCTTTCGTGCCAATTAGGTGTCAATGTTTTCCTGGCGAGCGATAGCGAGCCTGTACTTTAGGAACCGGCCTTCGGCCGGGACAGTTTTCTACCGAAAAATTTACAAATTTATCTTGAAAAGGGGTCTAGGGGGGTGTAATCGTAAGCTTGATGGAAATATAGGGAACAAAGTAAAAACCTCCCCTTAAAGTAACTGACACAATAATAACATTCTATTAACGTTGTTGGATGGAGAGTGATAATCTACGTTTAGTTGTTGAGGTGATGGTGCTGGTGGTTATAGTAGTGGTGGTGGTTATAGTGTCTAGTAATGGGGATTGTCGTCATAGGATAAAGTTTATACACGGTGAATAAGCAATACAATTAAAAACAATAGGCGAATCAGAAACCTACTTTGTAAGATAAATACAGTATTTTTAACACCACAAATATTAAACTTAAACTAAAACACAAGAGAAGCGAGTGAAGCTACACACACTTTTATATATATATATATATATATATATATATATATATATATATATATATATATATTGATACAGCAATATGAGAACACTTGTATACATCGATGACTGCAAAAACAAGACCCAAAGCGAAAACGAACGATGTGCGGAATAATACCATTACAATTATGTAATCATGAAATCGTGCTACCACAAAAATAAAATGTGTTTGTTTTGTTTCTGCCTGTAACAATCGTCACCCCCTCCCGGACCCAAAAGTTCAAGGAGTGCTAAAGAGCCATATTCAAGGTACAGTACCCTACGTTAGAATAACAATGCCTGGACACTCAAGACCTTCAAGCAGTTTTAGTCATAGTATGAGGGATAGATAGACTGAGGGAGAGAGTTCCAGTTTCATTGTAGGTAGTAGGGGTAGGCAGCCCCGCCCAGGGAAGTACTACCGCCAAGGTTTCGGGAGACTCAGGGAATAGCCTGAATTCCATTTTCTCTCCCAGGCCTTGGTAGCTGGATACATATCTTTCTGCCTCACACATCAGGGGTATCAGGAAAACCCTCTTTATATAACATACACATCCAACTTCACGACATTGCCCTACATCGCTATCCTCTATCCATAAAATACTACTCTTCCCACTACATATCATACATGTAACACCATACACTTACCTTATAAATATGGCAGTACAATTGTTAACAGCAAACCTGGTGGTCCCTCGGATATCCACCCCCGGCAGGGTTGGTTATTGACACAGGGCCCTCCCGGTCGTCATCATGCGACTGTGTCAAGAGCATTGCAACGTCCCAAAGCTGCTTGTCAGTACAGCTATTTCTTTTAGTAATATAAGGGGACTTCACTCTAACATCAATTCTGTACACCAATTTCTTCAAGCAGAATCCCCTACTCTCCTTTTTTTGACAGAGACTCAAGTAACATCCACATCTGACACATCTAGATTTAATTTTCCAGGTTATCAACTGCTCCAAAATTTCAGACCTAAAGGTAAATTGCCCTGGAGGAGGTTACTAGTTTCAATTGTCCCTATTTTGATTATTCTATATACAAATTAATTTCTGCTGGTAAATTTAAATACATATGTTGCAACTACCGTTCCCCAAATACTCCTCCAGAGCAAAGTCTTTTTGATTCTCTGTCCTCACAACTCAGTGTCCTCAACTTAAATGCTTCTTCTGAAATCACTGTGTTGGGTGATTTTAATGTCCATAATGTTGAATGGCTCACTCATTCAGCCAGGACTGATGATGCTGGTCTTGAATGTGAGCTATTTGCAGACGTCATTTAATCTCATTCAACTAGTCAACCAACCCACCCGTGTACCAGATAATCCTAATCATAATTCCCACCTACTGGACTTATTTTTAACAACCAATTCAGAAAATTATGATGTTACAGTGAGGTCCCCACTTGGATCTTCTGATCACTGTCTGATACAGGCCACCTGTCTATCACCTACCACACCTTCCCACTCTGAACCTGTTTTGGTGACTAAATGGCATTACGATAGGGCAGACTGGGAGGGTCTTCAAGGTTTCTTTATTGATATTCCCTGGATCTCTTTCTTTTCTAATGATGCACACTCCACCTTGAGCCACATACAAGATTTTGTAAAAATTGGAATGGAAACTTTTATTCCTCATCAAAAGTACAGTAAAAGATCTAATTCACCTAAATGGTTTTGACCATAATTGTGCTAGAGTAACTGAACAAAAAGCAATAGCCTACAATGCATACACAAGATCAAAACACATGAAGCCTTTAATTACTTTAGAAACATCAGAAATCATGCCAAAACTGTATTAAACCTAACTAAATCAAACTTTCTCCATAAGCAGGCAAATAAACTTCTAAATAATCCAAATGATAACAAAATATTTTGGTCTACTCTTAACTCATTCAAATCCAACTTCACTACTGCTTCATCCATTCCACCATTAAAATCTCCGACTGGCAATCTTGTAAGTGACCCACGAGGTAAAGCTAACCTTCTTGCACATATTTTCTCCACCAACTCAACCTTAGATGACATAAATCAAGATGTCCCTGTACTTAATTTTAATTCACCTGAAATTCCCTCACTTAAGATCCACACCAGACATGTCAAAACTATTTTGCAGAATCTCTCAGTAGATAAGGCTCCTGGTCCAGATGAAATTCCTCCAATAGTACTTAAGAATTGCTCCTTGGTGCTCGCTCCTGTATTGGCAAAAATTTTCCGTCTGTGTACTCATACCTCATGCTTCCCAGTTCCCTGGAAAGAAGCAAACATCCATCCAGTTCCTAAAAAAGGTGCCTCTTCAGATCCATCAAACTACAGACCAATAGCTATAACTTCCACTCTTGGCAAAGTTTTTGAAATTATATTAAATAATCACATAATTAAGCATCTGGAGAATAATAAATTAATCAGTGATAGGCAATATGGTTTTAGACGATGTCGATCAACTGCAGACATTCTTTGCCTTCTTACGCATCAAATCAACCAAGCTACAGACCAACATGGTGAAACACATACAATAGCACTGGATATATCAAAGGCATTTGATAGAGTCTGGCATCAATCCTTATTGTCGAAGATGTCACACTACGGCCTTGCATCATTAGTTCCACTAATTTCTTCTTATCTTCATAACAGAAAAATACGTGTAATGGTAGATGGCCTTTATTCTCAATTTCACTCAATAAATGCTGGTGTTCCCCAGGGTATCAGTTTTGGCCCCAACTCTGTTCCTCATTCATATCAATGATCTCATATCTACCACTCATAATCCAATACATTCCTACGCAGATGACTCAACACTCCACAGTTCCTTCACATTTACCAATTCTTTCACCCAACCCGATCTTATAAATTCAAAAATAAACACTGCAATTTCTCTGAACCAGGACCTTTCTAGAATTAATGAATGGGACAGAGAATCTAGTTTTCCTTTAATGCACAGAAAACCAAGTACAATTCAATTTTCTAACCGACAGAATCTCACTGACTCCCATATATTTTTTAATGATGTAAATATTCCCACTTCCCCTAGTATTGACATTCTCGGTGTAACATTAACTACTAACTTGAGCTGGACACATTATGTTAGAAGCATTGCTAAGAATGCCTCTAAAAAACTGGGACTCCTGTACAGAGTTCGAGAATTCTTCACTGACGAGCAGTTGGCCGTAATATAAAAGTCATGTGCGCTCTCAGATGGATTACTGTTCACCTCTGTGGGGTGGAAGTGGAGTGGTTGCATTGAGGCAGTTGGACAAAATTCAAAATAAAGCTATTAGATTAATCAATAACCCTGCAATCACACAGGACCTTCCTACATTAGCCATACGAAGAAACGTTGCATCCCTTGCATTATTCTACAGATATTTTCACAGCAATTGTTCCGAGGAACTTGCTTCAATTGTGCCGCCTCTCCACATCTTTCCCCGTAGAACTAGGGCAGCTGAGAGCGCCCATGAATTTACACTTTCTCCTCCACAATGCAGAACTTCTGCTTATCAGAATTCATTTATCCCCAGAGCTACTACTCTTTGGAATTCACTTCCCTCGAATTGCTTTCCACAAACTTACAATCAACAAATGTTTAAATCCAGTTGTTACAAACATTTTATGAATGGAGGATGCCTTTAGGCACATGGACCTTTTTGTTTTATCTGTGTTTTTCCTTCCTCCGTTCATTGTCTCTTAAAAAAAAAAAAAAAAAAAAAAGTTTCATAATGAATAGAAGAAAGACTTGGTTAGAGAGTTAAACACAATAGAGGTGGGAATGTGTTAAAAGGCGGGTGTCCCAACTCTCCGTAAGCGGAGCGGTATACACTGAGACAGCTCTGAAAAAACACTGATTATTTTTATAGCGGTAGAAAAGTGAATGAGATGGAATATTGCGGTGCGTAGAAAAATAATGTAGGGAATTAGTAAGAGGAGGTGAGTTGATGAGTCAAGATTCTTTAGCCTGTACCCTTATGAGAAGCGGGGTATGGGTGGAACCTCCCCACACATGCAAAGAATACTCGATAAAAGAGCACATGTGTGCCTGTACAGAGTAAGAAGCTGTGCTGGGGTGAAGAGCCCATGGAGACGGTTGAGCACACCTCACTTCTGGGAAGCTATTTTAGCAAGAGTGGTAGTATGATCTTGCCAAACATGATCACAATAAAAAGAAACACCAAGAATATTAAGGGAATATTAAGGGTTGATTTGTGTACTGTTGAAGAGTAAAGGATAGTCGTGTGGGAGACTGTGCCAGGTATATACATGGAGAAATTGGGTTTTGGAAACATTAAAAGTAACAAGATCCTCTCTGACCCTGGTGGAAATAGTTGATACATCAACAGATAAGTGTGCTATGGCCTCATCACGTGGGTTTTGGAATAATTGTATGGTGGGTCATTGAGGAAAACTAGTTGAATACTGAAATGTACAGTCACCAGAGTATGAGTGGATAGGACTAGTGATACAGGTGAGAAGATCGATACAGAATATTAGAAAGAGCACTTGAGACAGGACAGAACCTTGAGGAACACCGGAGATGATAGGTAATATAGGAAGGAAGCGATGGCCATCCACAACCGCAGCTAGGCTTAAGGGGAGATTTCCACTTGAGGGATTTTTTTCTGGATCCCTTTCTTCGTCATGTTTAGCCCCATTGATTTTGAGATTTTAAGACGTTCGCCCCATTAGTCTGACGATCTTAAGAACTTTCGCCCCATTTATGTCACTTTTAAGATCTTTCGTGCCATTTAGGTGTCGAGTTTTTCCTGGCGAGCGATAGCGAGCCTGTAATTTAAGAAGAACCGGCCTTCGGCCGGCACATTTTTCTACCGAAAAATGTACAAATTTATCTTGAAAGTGGGTCTAGGGGGTGTAATTTTAAGCTTGATGGAGGTCTAGGGAACCAACTTAATACCTCCCCTTAATCAACAGTGTACTAGGAATAATTTTGTTTTAATGACATACAACAACAACAACAACAGAAGAAGTTGTTTTATGCAATTAATACAGAGCTCTAAAATATGCACACACATGCTCATCAAAAAAAAAAAAAAAATGTAACGAAAGCGCGCATAATTTCATAAAACATTACTATGAATTACAATTACACATTATGCAGACCTTTATCCACATGCATAAATCATAAACCACGTATGCACAAACATGTATGCCTTCCACATACACCCACGCTGCATACAAATGAATAATAATCTAACGTTACTCTGGAGGATCTTGGCGCATTTTACCAATTTATTCTGACTATTATTAGATGATTGTATAAAGCTTAGGAAGAATTTGTGGGGATTAAGGGGTGTGACCTGTTTTTGTTCTGTCCTTTTCTACCTTTCTCTGGCTTGTATCCATTTGGCCCCATTCAGCCTACTGTTTTAAGACGTTTATCCCCATCCAGGTGTCATTTTTTTACTGGTGAGCGGTAGCGAGCCAGCATATTCTTTATTTTTGTTTGACAGCAGGCTAAATTTGTACATTTTTCGATAGAAAAATGTCGAAGCCGGATTTCTTCATATAATGCTGGCTCGCTATCGCTCGCCAGGAAGAAATCGACACCTAGATGGGGATAAACGTCTTAAAATAGTTGGCTGAATGGGGCCGAATGGATACAAGCCAGAGAAAGAGAGAAAAGGACAGAAATAACAAAAAGCAGGTCACCCCCCTTAAATGGGTACAGGCTATCTCAGTTAACCCGTTGCCTTTCATATAACCTTCCTAATCATTATAACATCGTCAACAAATAGCCAGAATTAAGTGTCAACATGTGTGATTAATAATTCAAATAATATATCTATGCAGGAAGCAGTCATAAGATGTTGCTACTATTTGTACCCCAAGGTGATAATACCAATATCCCTTACTGTCAAGACAACCAATAAATGTATATTGCATTGATGGTAAATAATACTGTATGTCGGTCTTCACTGTAATGTGTTATTGAAATGAAGAAATGGTAGGGGAAGGATTGGTGAGAGAGAATGAGAGAGAGAGCGAGAGCGAGAGAGAGAGAGAGAGAGAGAGAGAGAGAGAGAGAGAGAGAGAGCGAGAGAGAGAGAGTGTGTGAGAGCACTGTATCTATATGTGTTTTTTCATTCATTCACTTTGTATATTTGTAATTACACAACCTATATCTAGTATACACTCATTAGGTTTACCTTGTCATAAATCTCTCTCTCTCTCTCTCTCTCTATATATATATATATATATATATATATATATATATATATATCTCCCTTTCTCTCGCTCTCTCTCTCACACACACACACACACACACACACACACAGTAAAGGCGATATCGCACTTGTGCTTTTTCCGTAAACTCACTTTCAGACAAATGTGTTTCTATCCTACATAAAAACTGCACCCACAGATCACCTACATCAAGAAACCAAAATCCTCAAAGTCAAAGACCATCTGGACATGAGAGGCACTCAATTCCTGGCAGCAGCCTCCACGAACCAAGACCACCCACTAAACTACATGGCAACACACCCACAGACACCAAGAAATATCAAAACATCACCCAGCACACGGTGTCACACACAATTATTGTCCTCTCTCCCTCCCTGCCCACCCCGAACCAACTTCCAGAAGCACATCCATACTCATATCTCTCACCGATCCATCCACTCACTCACAGACAACACGCAGCTGCATGCACGACCTCCCGAAATCCATCCTTCCGAATCCTCCCTTCCTCGCGAGGACAGAGTCCACCTGGCCAGGCTGAGATGCGGACACCATCCAGCTCTCCTGAGCTATCAGAAGAGACTGGATGACTCCGTTGTCGACGCCTGCCCGGGATGTAACACAGCACCCCATACCATTAAACGCATCATAGAAGACTGCATTTCACACAACCACTTACGCCAACAACACAATCTACACTCAATGAGAGCTCTGTGGGAAAGCCCGATCGTGGCCATGGCCTTTCTCAGGGACTCGGGGCTGTTCGGCCAGGCAGCTTAGGGAACAACAACAACATAAAAACTTTCCTTATGGGCATTTCCTGACCCACAACGTTATATTTCTTCCTATTTTCCGGTACGGCATTTTAGCTGGAGGGAGCAGGGGCTGGGAAGAGAGTCTTTTACTTTGCTGCCCTATGTTTCTACTATAAACTGTCCGTGTCTCTAGTAGTATTAAAACTGGAGCACCAAGTAAGGACCGCAAGGTCTATGTGGTACGTTCATCTCTCTCTGTGTGTAACTCACTCTCACACACACACTCTCTCTCTCTCTCTCTTTCTTGCTCTCTCTCTCTCTCTCTCTCTCTCTCTCTCTCTCTCTCTCTCTCTCTCTCTTTCTCTCTCTCTCTCTCTCTCTCTCTCTCTCTCTCTCTCTCTCTCTCTCTCGCTCTCTCTTGAAAACGTCCCCCTCTTCCTCCATCTCCCTTCCTCTCCTATTCCTCCTCTTCTTTCCCTTCCCTCTGCACTTCAATTTAATTAGCAAAATTGGATTTGTGATTGAGACACCAGAGACGGGTGTGTGTGTGTGTGTGTGTGGGGGGGGGGGGGGCGGTTTTGAGAGGATGATAGAGAGTAACCTAAATTATATCGGAGATAACATAAAATATATGCAAAATGTTGACCATAGAAGGTTTTGTGGAGTTACTTAAATTATACTATAATGTTATATTATGTTAAATGCCTTTAACAAAGGTAACTGTAACCTGATCCCTGTTAAACTTAATTGAAGCTTGCTGTTTAAATTTGTGACACAAATACTTTCTTAAATATATACATTGTTAAACATTTTGAAAAATAACTATAATTAATCATTTGTGTCACGACAAAGGCAATATCGTAACAAACGGTATCATAGACCAAGAAATTATTGAAGGTAGAGCAGACAGTCAAGTGATACAGTCAGTAACAGTAACATAACAGTAACAAGATGATAACACAACCATTGAGAAACTAAAGGGTGCTTTAACCTTTAATTGTGTTACTGACAGAGAACAACCAAGCTTATGCTGTCATAACCGCTTCATATGTTCTGGTAACATCCCTTTTCTCTCTCTCTCTCTATCTCTCTCTCAACTTCACGTTAGTGTAGTTATTGCCACTAACACACCTACACACCAATACCAACGCTGCTGATAAACACATATAATACACCCACATCTGGTGTTGTTGTTTGTCAGTATATCTATAAACCATTTGATATACTGTAATTATAATTATTAGTACTAATATATATATATACCGGTATATATATATATATATATATATATATATATATATATATATATATATATATATGTAAACTCTCCCTCCAAAATTAGACTTGTAGATTCAGTCATTGGACGCAACGAGTATAGGTGATCATTATTATGGGTGGCATTTGCAACCGTATCGCTGTTCGTTTAACTTCCAATACTACCTGCGTTACATTGTCTGACAGTTGGCCCATTGCCTGTTTGGGTTTCAAACCCTAGAGACACTATCTCGCCAACTTATTTATCCTGTAGGAACCTTGGTAAGTGTCTCACTAGGTACAGTACCGTACCAATGCCCAGTGTAAAATTAGATGTTTTTAATTTTCCTACTTATTCAATGATGTTGTAGTAAAAACAACAAGCCGGACTTACTAAAACTATGTACAGTCAAGAACATAAATGGCGACGCATCTATTTGAATCAGTATCGAACGCAAACGAAACAACACAAAACTTTGCTGTAGTCCAGATGTTTCAGAGCTTGGTTATAGTTCATAGATTCAAATTGGTGTAATCTTATATGCTGAAAACTGCACAAACTATATTCTAATATTATCGTTACGGACACACTATAATTTGAACTCGGGGACTTTTGGTCATTATCTCTTTAGCAAGATTCCACCACACGCATAAGCAATATTAACCATCTGAACGTCGGCTGCGGGACTTCTCAAGCACTTGTACAAGGACAGTCTACCATAGACTATTATTCCAATTACTTGCTGAAGGGTTAAGGTAACCACCGGCTATGTCTCAGAAAAACTTTCACCAGCCTGAGTGAGTGGTGATCCAAAGCCTGCTGGGATGTAAAGAGGGACGTTATCCAATGATCGATATATATGAGCTAGCCGGACTGCTTACCATACTCTGACAACCAACCCCAGGCAGTGACACCCACACCAACACAATCCCTTACCCTCACACTATAATTCTAAATAACCCCAACCCCCGCCACGGAACCCCTACCTCCCTGACTAAAGAGGCTCTCATCTTGGGTCTTGCTGCATAAATCCTCTCCTTACCTGACCAATGGCCAGGCAGGAGGGAAACAAGGAATGGTATAAAACAGAGTTCATAAATAGTATAAGTATACTCTCATTCTTCATATGTTTCTGCCCGGAATCAAGCCAAATCTGTTCTTCGACTTGCCAAACACTCTTTCATCAATAATAAATGCACTGAACTATCAAACTCTAGCTCTTCCCAAGCTTTCTGGCATCTAGCCAAAAACCTCTCCAACAATTTCTCTTCCTCGTCTTTCCCTCCCCTTTCCCACTCTGATGGCACAACCATCACTTCTTCCTCTGACAAAGCTAAACTCTTCGCTCAAACTTTTGCTAGAAACTCCACCTTGGATGATTCCGGTGCTATTCCTCCCTCTCCGCCCTCCTCTCTCTTACTTATGCCTAATATCCTAATCTCTTCTAAAGATGTACTTTCTACCCTCTCTGGGCTTAACACTAATAAGGCGTACGGTCCGGACGGTGTTCCTCCTGTTGTTCTCAAAAACTGTGCTTCCGTGCTGACTCCCTGCCTAGGCAAACTCTTTCGTCTCTGTCTATCCTCTAACGTCTTCCCTTCATGCTGGAAGTTTGCTCACATTCAACCTGTCCCAAAGAAGGGTGACCGCTCTCAACCCTCCAACTATCGTCCAATTGCTCTTATCTCTTGTCTTTCTAAAGTTTTTGAAACTATTCTTGCTTCCAAATTTCTTAAGCATTTCTCTTCTCATAATCTGCTCTCAGATCGCCAGTATGGCTTCCTTAAGGGTCGCTCTACTGGTGATCTTCTTTCATATCTTACTAACTCTTGGTCATCCTCCTTTCGGGACTTCGGTGAGACTTTTTCTATTGCACTAGACATATCGAAAGCCTTCGATAGAGTCTGGCATAAATCTTTAATTTCTAAACTACCCTCCTTCGGTTTCTATCCCTCCATCTGTGCCTTTGTCTCTAATTTCCTTTCCGGCCGTTCCATAGCTGCGGTTGTGGACGGCCATTGTTCACTTCCTCACCCTATAAACTCCGGTGTTCCTCAGGGCTCTGTCCTATCTCCTATTCTCTTTCTAATTTTTATAAATGATCTCCTTAACTGTACCTTAATTCCCATCCATTCATACGCAGACGACTCAACCTTACACTACTCCATTAGTTTTTCAGAACGCCCCAGCCAGCAATCCCTCAACGACAAACGTAATGAAGCCATAGAACTCTTAAATTCTGATCTAAATACTATTTCCAATTGGGGCAGAGAAAACCTTGTTAACTTTAATGCTTCCAAAACCCAATTTCTCCATCTATCTACCCGTCAGGATCTCCCAGCGGACTATCCCTTATTCTTCAACAATACAAAAATTGACCCTTCATCTTCTCTCAATATTCTTGGTGTCTCTTTTTCTTCTGCTCTCATTTGGAAAGACCATATTACCAGTCTTGCTAAGGCAGCCTCCCAGAAGCTGGGTGTGCTCAACCACCTTAGGGGGTTCTTTTCCCCTGCACAGCTTCTTGCTCTGTACAGGGGCATAGTGCGCCCTTGTATTGAGTATTGTTCACATGTGTGGGGAGGTTCCTCTCACACCGCTCTCCTAGACAAAGTTGAAAGGAAGGCCTTTCGTAACATTAACTCCCGTCCACTCACCAACTCTCTGCAATCTCTCTCTCTCCGCCGCAATGTTGCATCTCTCTCGCTATTCTATCGCTACTATAATAATCAGTGTTCCTCAGAGCTATCCCAGTGCATACCACCTCCTTTACGTAGGGCACGTGGTACCCGTCTTGCAACTCAATCCCACCCCTACTCTGTGCAACTCTCCAACCCATGAGTGAAACGTTACTCTCAAACTTTCTTCTACTCAACATCTGAGCTCTGGAACTCTCTCCCAGAATCGGTCTTTCCCTCTTCCTATGACTTAAATTGCTTCAAACTCCGTGTGTCCAGGCATTTTGGCTCGAACGTCCCTTGATTTTGGCCCTGTCACTCTTTCAACTATGGGGGAGGCACTCGCTATAGGCAGTTATGCCTTTTGCCTCCCTCAATCACATAGAAAAAAAAAAAAAAAAAAAAAAAAACGAAAAAGGAAGGACCTAAGAGAGAACGAGGGCAAGTGGGAAGAAAGGAAGGATAAGGGAAAACATTTTATAATTGATGGATGGAAATTCAAGAAGGAGGTGATTGGGAGTGAGGAACATATAACTCCTCCACATACCACACCATTGTTCACCTTGGCAGGGTCAGGGAGGAAGCAGTGAAGACATAACAGAACATAATACATAATATACAAGTAAGGAAAGTGCAAAGGAAGACAATTAGAAGAAAACAAATTAGGAAGGACATGACTCAACTCCTTTCTAGACTACTGCCAGGCACTATGGAGTATGAGGAGAAAGGTGTAAAGAGACTTGGAAGAAAATATATTATAATGCATAAATGAGGAGGTGAGCGGAGGAAGCATACAGGAAACGAAGAAGGAAAGAAGAGGGATAGCAAGTCTCCTTATCGATACACTGTTTAGTGCTGCAGGGTAGAGAGAAGGACGAGAGGAGGAGGGGCAGGATAAACACCACACACAATAGTACAGTATGTATAACTGGTGGAAGTAAAAGAAAAAGTAAGGAAAGAGGAAGAGATAAGTAGACGTTAATAGGAATGTGAGGAGAGGATATTACAAGAAGAAAGAAAGGCCGCATGAACAAATACAAATGAAAGCATATGGATATTAAAACAAATACTAGAACAGGATAAATGAAGAGTGGATATTGATAAAGATAGTGATTCAATCAATAATTTATGCAAATCTATTCCGACAATATTTGTGAAGTTCCATAGTTTATTTTTAAGTGACACCAATTTTACAATAATTTTTTAGGGCAGGTAAATTTCTTGGAACCCGTTTTACCTAATGTTTAGCCCCATTAATTTAAAGATTTTAAGATTATTGCCCCTTTTTTAGCCATTATAAGACCTTTCGCTCCATTTCTTTGTCATTTATAAAACATTTCGTGCCATTTAGTTGTCGATGTTTTCCTGGCGAGCGATAGCAAGTCTGCAATTAAGAAGGAATCGGCCTTCGGCCGGGACATTTTTCTACTGAAAAGCTTGATGGAGGTCTAGGGAGCAAACAAAAAAACATTCCCTGAACACTGATCCACTATGACCCCGGCAGGTTTCAGAAGTGACAAGTAACAGTGAACACTGTTTAAAATTTAAGTGAATACTATTCAATTAAGCAAATACATGTCATAGACATTCGTAAATAAATAGGAAGTGGGATAAGAAGAAAATAATAATGTATGTGGAACTGATAAACGTACCGGAAGTATATTTACTAAAGTTCATCATAAATTAAATATAAAACACACCATTTGATGTTATCCAGTTTGCATCCAGCCATAAAAATTAAACTAAAGTAAAAACAAAGCATCTGCCTTACACCAATAGTCATATAATCTCTCTCCAACATTGTTTTGAACCGGAAAACTGGGAGGGAAGAGATTAATAAAACTGTCAGGTCGCTCTCTCTTCCCAACTGTTTTCCTCACCGACTCACTGCAGACATAAACGCAGAATGTAGACAAAAATATGGTTCAAGAAAATGTGAAGAAGTCAAGAAAACGGTGGGAGACGAATGAGAAACGCTTACATTGTTTCGTGATAACTACACAAACAGAAAAAAACGTCTACGATTTAAACAGTATGTAAATGCATATTGTATGAATGCATGTGTGCGTGTACCGTACGTGCTCTGAAACGAAAATATATGCTGCATACCTAAACTAAAATAATGCGGTACAGTATAGTGTATTATTATCCCGGCTAAAAACAGGAAGGAACAAAAAGACGAGTGTGGCAATTACACAATGAACACATAAACACTATCAGGTTTGTCTTCTTAAATTGGCAAACTATAACCTCCCTGCATCAGTATCCGGCCAGGTTGCCTCCAACGGCCTCCACTTAGCTCAGATCACATCACCGTTTCTTTCGGATAAATTCACTGTTATCACATTAAGCCTTCAACTTCCCCACACTCGGCTCTTCTTGCTAGATATTGTTTTAATTTACACTTTCTTACCAATTAAGCTTGTGTCTTATATTGTCGTATGTTCGCTTTTGTTTTATTTGAGTTTCTTCTACCTTGGTGAATATATACAGTATATGTATACAGTATTATATATATATTATATACAGTACATTGCGTTTTAATCTTGTTCGTGGGAAGTGAAACTAATAATTAATAGAAAAACTAGAAACATCACTTATGGTGGTATAATACTCTCTCTCTCTCTCTCTCTCTCTCTCTCTCTCTCTCTCTCTCTCTCTCTCTCTCTCTCTCTCTCTCTCTCTCTCTCTCGTATATGTAATGTATATTTTATATTTGTTCTAGAATGTTATTGTATTGTGGTTAGCAAATGAGGATTATTTCATATACAGATATATATACATACAATTATATTTATCATTATATCAGATAAAATTTAATTGACAACACAATTAACTCTTAACCTCTTCTGTACCAGTGCCGTATTTTTATGTCCCAAGAATTGTCAAATATACCCAGTCTTTCTTCTACTCAACAAGTGAGCTCAGGAACTCTCTCTCTCTGTCAATTAATCTTTCCTTCATATTATGACTTTAAACTTCACTAGCAGGGGTACCCGGCGTTGCCCGGGTTTAAATTCTACCATTTATTTATGAACACATGCAACATCTATTTAACCTTAACACAAACTCATATAATTTAATAATACTGTACCACCATAATTACCATCACTACTACCACCACTACTGCTCCCATAATCACCATCATCAATCACTACTACAACAATCATCACAATACTACTACTACCATAATCATCGGCCTCGACCTCCCTGTGCCTCATTAAACGGCGACCTCGATTTCGGCCGCTAAATGACCTCCGATTTTGGATCTGACCTCATCCGTACCCCCATTTTGGTCGGCTGCAAACAACCTTCGTTCCATACACCTTTTCGATCGGAGGCCTCCTTCTGCCCCAAACGGCCATTTTTTTCATTTTTGTTGTTTTCAATTTCGGCCTCGAAACGACCTCCGATCGTGGCCTCGCCCCCTCTATGACCTGACCCAGGTCAATTGACACCCACATGCAAAGTTTCAGCTCCCCAGGTCCAAAACTGCGGCCGCCATTTAAGAACACACAGACAGACAAACAGATACACGAACTAATTTAATAATATAGATGTGTCCAAGCACTTTGACCCCAACGTCCCTTGAATTTGGCTCTCTGTCATTCTTTACGATTTTGGAGGAGACACCCGTCAAAGGCAGCCTGCCTTTTGTCTCCTTAATACACACAATAAAAACATAGAAGGAAGAGTGGTTGTGAAGAGCAAAGCTTAATAATAATCAACATAAATGTCTTGCATCAATATCCTGTGAAGTGGCTTTACGGTATGTCTGTGTCTGTTAGTTCGGTCGATGTTATCCCTCTGGTGCCTCGTTGTGTCTAATATACTGTACTGCCTTGGTATAATCTGTCACTGTCCTGTAATATCTGGTTTATTGTTGACGTTTACCTCCACAGCCACACCTCTCCCTCACCAATAACTTACTCCACTACCAACGACGGTATTGGGTGGGCAGCTTGGTGCATAATAAACAATATATGTATAAACTTGGTGCATAACATACAATATAATATGTATATACCTACATACATACACATAATGTATATTATGCACCAAGCTACCCACCCAATACCGTCGTTGGTAGTGGAATAAGTTAAAGGTGAGGGAGAGGTGTGGCTGTGGAGGGCAAAGTGTTATACAAGGAGACAAATGTGGGGCATGTATCTCCATACCTTTCTTCTTGTTTTAAGTATCCTCCACCTCTGTTTCTTCTTTCACCACTATCTTTCGGGGCTGTTCATTCTGAATACTGGCATTTCCTTTCACAATACTGCACTCAGTATTGGTACATGTGTGTACAACATCAATGGTTCTTAAATCGTGTACATATGCACATTTATGCAAGAGAAACGAGATCATTCACCGCAAGTAACTTTTGATTGTATATGTTTTGAAATAATTACGATGCATCGAATTCATACACAATGAAATATTCCATAATAAGTACCAATAGAAACAATATGGTGTAATGAATTACAGTAATGAACAAGATGTGAATACACATTCTAGGTGTCAGAGTTGATAAGTAAACTACCATGCAATAAGTTAGTCTGAAATCTACCATTATATTATTTAAAATTTGAGATAGAGGCGTGCAAAAACCGAATTCTATAAATGAACAAACATAAATAGAAACACACACACTAATAGGACATAATTGTATACAAATTTGCCAACAACAAATGCGTTATCAGTATAAAGGACTTTTGAAACATTACACAATAAAATAAACTTTGAATCGAACAAGAAAATTCCATTTCTACCCTGGCAAACATATTGGACACAAGCCTCCTCTCTCTGCTCTTCACTTCCCTCCAGTTGTCCTCCCCTCCTCCCTCCTATATTTTTTCAGCAATTGTCCATACATCTCTTGATATGAGTGTTTCCGTAGCTGTCAAAACACTCACTCTCTCTCTCTCTCTCTCTCTCTCATATGAGGTTCACAGTAACTGACCTGCGCACTTCAATTAAACTTAAACCCAGCAACATTTACAAGCAAGACACAGAAAAGGCACAGTGGAATTGTGTGTGTGTATGCGTCATGTGTGTGTGTAAAAGAGAGAGAGAGAGAGAGAGAGAGAGAGAGAGAGAGAGAGAGAGAGAGAGAGAGAGAGAGAGAGAGAGAGAGAGAGAGAGAGAGAGAGAGAGAGAGAGAGAGCTTGAGCTTGTTAAGAACTTGGTGATATACGCTAGCATGTTTGTAAATAGGATTAGTGTGTTTGGCTGTACTTGTTTCAGAGTTTGTGTTCTGCTTCAGTATATTCAATTCATGTGTACTACATGTGTAGGCTTATGTTCGGTCGTGTATGTGTTATCTATATATGAAAGTACATGTATCACACATTGCTTTTCCTCCCTCCCTCTGTATACATACAGTATAGATACAGCATAATATTAATATATATAATATGTGAATTTCATTACATCAGTTCGCAGCCCTAATATATTCTTAATCTACAAACAGTTGTATTTTAGCAACGATGACATATTCGAATTAAAAATGTATTTGTACTTTGCAATACAAATTATATTCGTCTTCATATAAAAAAAAATTATGTTTGTGTCACGTTAACTTGGGTTCATAATATAAATATATTTACATCGTCATATGAGCATTGTATATTTGACATTCTTTGGGACATAAATATCTCAACCAATAGAAGGAACATTATATTGTAATTGATTGCATTAATTAACGGCAGTTCATGTGTTCCTAATATTGACAAACATTGGCGCTAAACAATACATTTTAACAAGGTGTCACCTTGGTCTACAACACATATATTCAATACCAAAGTAATCTGTCCAAGATATTCCATATCCCTTCGTCAAACCCCGCAAATAATTCTTATAATTCTAATTATTTTCCTTTTATATTTCCTTCTACACAACCTAAATTCATCTTAACAACTTAGTGCATATCTTTCCAGATCCGTTTCATCACCCGAGTAATATTAATTAGACGATTAACCCAACATAACTCCACCATCGCGTATCACAATGTTTGCGTTTATATATACGGTCATAGACTACAGTAGATCTGGACTGGACACGAAAATGGAACTTTGCAGTAAGGGACCCAAAATCGAAGATCGAACCCCCAAGTTCGAACCTGGAAACCGCGAAAATGTCACATTTTCGCGGTTTCGAGGTTCGAACTTGGGGGTTCGTTCTCCGATTTTCGGTCCCTTACTGCAAAGTTCCATTTTCGTGTCCAGTCCAGATCTACTGTAGTCTATGATACGGTATATGTGTGTGTATATATATATATATATATATATATATATATATATATATATATATATATATATATATATATATATATACAGGGTGTTTTAAAACAACACTGCCAGACCTCATCTGCTAATTAGTAAATACAATAACGAAGAAGATTATTTAAGGACAAAATGTAAAATCATATACCATTAATGATTTAAACCGCATAGAGTAAAATAATTAGTGACACCCAGGTATGAGCTATAATCCGAACACGGGCTAGTGTCCCCCCTCCCCCCCAAATAGCCTACCTCTTGCCTCCCATCCCAGTTCGAGTTTTTCTTCGAAGCTTTGGAGTCATAACGAATCTTCTCATGTGTTTAATCATCTGCTCGGCCATGGTGCTATCTTCTTCTGTCATAGTGATTTTATTTACCTTATAATATCACATAAATATGGATTGTCGTTATTTAGGTGTGTCTCTGCCTTTGTTATTTTATACTCATTAAGTCCAAGTGACGTAAATTGTTTGTTTTGGGTGCCATTAGATGATTTTAAATATTCATTAGTGAACACTGTATACTTGTATGTCTACAGCTACGTAAAATCGTCAAACTTCAACCATAAAACTGATAGACATATTTCGTTAGTACTCTGTGATAATAGTAACGTAATGAGGTATTTGTATTGAAACAGTAAATTGCGCAGGAACAATTTTTTCCCATTCAAACAGTTTCACGAACGATTAAATTACCTATAGCAGTGTTCGGATACCTGACCCAGGTTTGAGATTCATTATTTTACCTCTTGGTCATCGTTACAAATGGTGCATATCTTTTTACGCTACTTGGATTATAATACTTAGCAGTTTTCTTCTAATTGCAAAATATCATTACCAATTTTATGTTACTTTGATTTTGTAATTATTCATATGTGATTAGGTCATTAGATATCTCCTCTTTACCTTTTTTACTTGGTAATCATTCAAATTATGTATCATATGTTTCGTGCTGAGCTCAGAACCCTGTTTTGCTAAATTTCTAAATAACCATTTATCTCCGTTACAATATATTTTTGGTAAAAATAGAATAGAAATATGTGTATTATATATTTGTATCAATGTGGTCGTCATACTCTGGCAGTGTTGTTTTAAAACACCCTGTATATATATATATATATATATATATATAATATATATGTATATATATAATGTATATATATACATATATATATATATATATATATATATATATATATATATATATATATATATATATATATATATATATATACCGAAAGCCCCGTTTCCTGTACCAATGGCAAGTACTTAAATAGAAAAAAAAATGCAAATAATGGAAAGACAATTCAGTTAATAGATACAAATACCATGGTGGAATCCGCAATTCAAATCAAGGTGTGTCCCAACAAAAACGGACGAATTATTGTTCACGGTTTGTGTCCACAAGAGGCTGTCGGGGACTAATGGTGGATAGTGAAAGAAAAATAAAACATGTTGGGGAAGTGGGAGATCGTGTGTGTGTGTGTGTGTGTGTGTGTGTGTGTGTGTGTGTGTGTGTGTGTGTGTGTGTGTGTGTGTGTGTGTGTGTGTGTGTGTGTGTGTGTGTGTGTGTGTGTGTGTGTGAGAGTTGGAGGGGGGGGGGGCTATTACACAATGCTTAAAATTGTATAGTAACGGTTAATACAGAGAGGTAAAACAGTAGCAGGAAGTAATTGTTTGTACTGAAGGGAGAACAATCAACAAGTTTCATTACACACAAATACATATGCACTTCTGCTGCAACAACATTCCCCAGGGTGTTGAGGCTCGTACTAAAGGATGAATACAGGCTATACAATAACACATCATTATCTTTGATTTCTCAAATTGTTCAAGCTACGAGGTCGGTTAAACCTGTTAGTTCAGCTTCTGTTGGAGTACGTGGGAGAGTTTTATGGTATTGTTTATTTTAGTTTTAAACACGAAAAGGGCTGACTCTCCCTCTCCTTCATTGAGTATTGAGTATAGATGAGAACAAAAACTCTTCCTATTTATTATGATTTCGACAATATATGGTAGGGGTTCACTTCATCAATTTAGTTATTGCTCATCTACTGTATATAGTGTAAATATACTAACACACAAATGAATACCAAAACAACTGCTGCAGACAAAAAGGTCAGGGATAATAATTGGAAAGTAAAGGACAATAATTATGAATGCCCTTACCACATTAACAACGAGTAATAAGACACCATACCATTAAGGGGAGATATCCACTTGAGGGATTATTTTCTAGACTCCTTTCTCCCTCATGTTTAGCCCCATTGTTTTTCTAATTTTAAGACGTTTGCCCCATTATTTTGACGATTTTAAGAACTTTCAACCCATTTCTGTCAATTTTAAGACCTTTCGTGCAATTTAGGTGTCGATTTTATCCTGGCGAGCGATAGCGAGCCTGTAATTTAAGAGGAACCGGCTTTCAGCCGGGACATTTGTCTACCAAAAAATGTACAAATTTATCTTGAAAGGGGCTCAAGGGGGTGTAATCTTAAGCTTGAAGGATATCTAGGGACCAAACTAAAAACTTCCCCTTAAACGGAGACACTTATGAAAAATTAGTATGAATACAGAAACTTATTAAGGCTTTGATCTTTCTTGAATGAGGGCATACCAGCACTCTAACGATAGTAAATTGAACAAGTATATAACATTAGAAGCTAAAATAGTTATAACAGTAAGAAGTAAAAAGAGAGTCATGCTGTTATGAAATGAATGTTGTCGTCTATAGTACCTTTGACACACGACTCCTCCTAAGCGGCTGCCTCCATGACATTGAACACTAAGACCAAAGTTGTTCACAGAGCCAAAATGAACACAGTGAACCTGTCGGGTATCCGTTGCCGATTGTGGAGGTTTTTGCACCGCGAGATTGTCTGTAACGGGATGTAGCGAAATAAGGATGTAACTGAATCATTCGCCATTACATTTTCATATAACTATGCTATATACGAAAATGCCGTAGACAAATGAAAGCCTGACGTACTAGTATTACAAGAAGACAAGCCAAGTGTACTTTATTATTAGTCAGAATTGAATTAACAAAATGAGAAATACCTTCCCCCCCCCCCCCGTTATAAATATCCTGCAGTTATAATGCCAGAGTGTTCCGAGAAGTCAGAATAAAGTCAATAGCCAGGAAAACTCATTAACTCCGCTAACTGACTAATGAGATCAACCAATTGACTGCCACTAATGTATGTTGTTGTTGTTGTCATTACCTAGGCTGCCTGGCCGAACAGCCCCGAGTCCCTAAGGAAGGCCATGGCCACGGTCGGGCTTTCCCACAGGGCTCTCAAGGAGTGTATATATTGTTGTTGGCGTAAGTGATTGTATGGAATGCAGTCTTCTATGATGTGTGTTATAGTATGGGTTGGTGTGTTGCATCCTGGGCAGGTTAATGAGTTCAGTGGGAGGAAAAGGTTGTTATAACATGAATATACTTAGTTTGGAAAATGTATGATGATCTTGATACGTACACAATGGAAAAACGATTACATTTAAGTAGATCTCTCTCTCTCTCTCTCTCTCTCTCTCTCTCTCTCTCTCTCTCTCTCTCTCTCTCTCTCTCTCTCTCTCTCTCTCTCTCTCTCTCTCTCTCTCTCTCTCTCTCTCTCTCTCTTTCTCTCTCTCTCTCTCTCTCTCTCTCTCTCTCTCTCTCTCTCTCTCTCTCTCCTCTCTCTCTTCTCTCTCTCTCTCTCCTCTCTCTCTCTCTCTCTCTCTCTCTCTCTCTCTCTCTCTCTCTCTCTCTCTCTCTCTCTCTCTCTCTCTCTCTCTCTCTCTCTCTCTCTCTCTCTCTCTCTCTCTCTCACATGCGGGTATGTGTCATATATATATATATATATATATATATATATATATATATATATATATATATATATATATATATATATATAGAGAGAGAACAAACAAAATTCAACCTGTTCCACTCATGCCAGCATGATATACAAATGGTCCAGTATTTGGAGGCCTGAAGTAGTAAACAAACACAGAATAAATACGGCATAATAAATACGGCATGATAAATACGGCATGATATATAACACCCCGCGAAAATATCAATCGGAGGACAAAAATGGATGTTAATTTTAACCTAATGTATATCTCCTAATCAATGGAAATCGATCATTAACATTTTTGTTTGTACTAACGATAGACGGACAAACAGAACCAGTATTGTTTTCCCCATTAATTATTTGATAATACACTGGTTCTGTTCAAGTCACAACGTCCTTAATTAATTGTCACTGCTATAATTGATGTAGTGCATCTGGACATAAAGCACCTTGATTTTATTGCCAGGTTACGGGTTGTCTCGCTATATGTAATTTCGCTAACAGTCATTGTGGCCAATGTAAACGAGTTACGCCCAAAGTGATTTAACCTTACACAAACCTACCAAACGCCTACTTACCTTTAACTTGAGTTAACTAAAGTTAATTTTATTGTATTTATGTATGCATTATATTTTTGTCTCCACTGTATGTCAGGGAATGGAAAGTAAAAGGAACCCAATATAAACCTATTTAATGTTGTTTCTCACTAGGAAAAAAGCTTCTTTTTAAGCACAGGCGAATTACTTGTAGAACATTGGGTAGAATATTATGTTACCTCCACCAACCGACTTTACTCCTAAACTCAATTAATGAAATCAACAAATACATGTGGCAGTCCAGGGATGCGAACCTAGGATGCTCACACTGAAATTCAGTGCATTTATCCATTGCGCTACGAAGACAGGTTTAAGGGGAGATCTCCACTTGAGGGATTTTTTTCTTGACCCCTTTCTCCCTCATGTTTAGCCCCATTGCTTTTGATATTATAAAACGTTTGCCCCATTAGTTTAGCGATTTTAAGAACTTTCACCCCATATTAAGACCTTTCGTGCAATTCAGGTGTCGATTTTATCCTGGCGAGCGATAGCGAGCCTGTAATTTAAGAAGAACCGGCCTTTGGCCGGGACATTTTTCTACCGAAAAATTTACAAATTTATCTTGAAAGGGACTCAAGGGGGTGTAATTTTAAGCTTGATGGAGGTCTAGGGAACAAACTAAATACCTCCCCTTAAGTATCGTAACCAAACAGTATGCACGCTGTACAGTATATGAAATACTATAATGGATCCTATTGTGTTCTCACTGAAACTGTTGAGTTCTAGATTACTCGTGCAGCTTTAAACAACAAGGGTATGTTTATGGATGGTCGTGGGTTGATTGTAAGATACGGAAATATAGTACTACACAAATTATATTCCATTAATATACCTTTTACAAATCCCGGAAATGGGAGCATAATATTTGTATTTACTATACCAGTACACTAACCACTCATCCAGTAGTTCGACATAGCCTACAATCCGGAACATGACAATTATTATTTTTGTAATACAATCATAAAACAATGTACTGTAAACTAACCAAATATGACTTTCCGTAACTCAAACCTGTTCATTATAAGTAGGTCAGAAATTCAAACTTCAACCTCTTATAACTCCAAAATGACTAGATTAATCAAGCTAATATTTCTACCATTTGGGAAGAGTCAGTAAGGAAAGAGAAGTGAAACCTTACAACCCATTTGTTCATGCCCTCTTTAAGTTACAGAGGATATTGTTAGCGATTTCTGGCCTATTTATAATGAATGGACGATAGTTTACTATAAAGTCCCCCTACCCTAACTTTACTTAATATAGCCAAACTTGGGGGTCCTGGTGTTTGATTAATTTGAGTAATTGGACATTTGCGAAGTCCCGTCCTTGGAAGGAAACTGAAAACCCAGGTTGGGTACTTAGTCCATCACATCGGGGGGGGGGGGGGGGGGGGGATAGAGCCCCTCCCCCCACTCCCTCAGTTTTCAAGATGGAGAGCCCATATTTGTCATGTATACTAAGGGAGTGCCAGAATACGTTTAAGGGGGAGGGAACCCCCCCAACTCCCTCAGTTTTTAAGATGAAGAGCCAATGCTTGGCATGCATACTAAGGAGGTGGGGGGCTTCGATTTTCCCCCAGGCAGTGCCGGTTATCTCATGTAAAATCACCCAAAACCGTATCACCCATAACCAAGTTTGCTTTTCATGTTATAACACGTGGAAATTGACAAGTAGGAGAATCACTTGAAATATTTGATTGTAGCTCTTTAAATCGTTAAGGAAAGGTCAAGGAACATTTGAAGCATTTTCCAAAATTCTATATTGGCTGTAGTGGGCTAGAGTCATAAAGTTCTGCCAAGTCAGCCATTAGAAGTTGTTCAGTGGTGGTAAAACATATTATTTATTGGGGACCTGAACATTTACTTACTAGTACTCTATCCTTCGTCCATATTTGATTCATCCATACTTATTCTAGCCTCACCTAAGTTTAACTTGAACACCTCTTCTAAACTTAACCAACATTAACGTGTTGGTTAATGACCAAACCTTATTTGGTCCCGGACTTCCCAAACTTGACTAATTCCTTTGACGTGACGATGGTGCGTTGTTATATGTGCGATTAGTTTGCTTGGGAAACAGATTAACTTGCTCATGTAGTAATGTACACCCTATGTAGTGGACTGTGTTCTTTTATTTAATAATTTTAATTTTAGTAAGCGTTGTTTCCACATAACGATTTTGATAATTTAATTTGACTTTATATTGTCCTTGTCCCAATTTTGGTTTGGTTAGTTTGCAAGTTTTACATTTTAATTGATTACAATCAAATATATCCGTAGTCTAACCAAGACCTAGGCTACACTTAGCGAAAGTACCTCAACCATTGCAGCTCGATATTAAAATACAATTGTTCAATGAGTCACCAAGAATGACGATCCGCATATGAACATAAAGTGCCAATAAATGTGGTACACACAAATTAAGAAACACAGAACTATTAAACATCCGATGAATTCGGTGTCTCATGAGGGTGAAGACTGCTGAACAGTCAATATCGAGGTTGGAGACAATGGTAGTGTCATGTGTGGAACTGACCTCGAGTAATGCTAAATATAATGCACTAATGAAGTATTACTGCTGATAATGTTGACCTAACTCTTAATTGTATGTGTTTATAGTATGTCATATCTACCATTAGACGAGTTTTGCAAACGTTAGTACAACAACACTCCATAATTATAGAATCTTTCTAAAAAGCTTAATATTGTCCAAAGAATCCATTATAACACAAATACATAAAAATTAACATATTTAATGATTAAATATTCACATAACTTTCTCACTAGAACAGTTAGATCTTAAATTGAGTTGCCTAACTTTGTCTGTATAGTGAACCATGTCTGTATAGTGAGCCATGTACACTGACTAATTAGAGCGTAAGCAACGCTAGCTCAGAACTCAATTAGCTGTATAAATCTTCAACTTCCTTTGACGTAAAACACACGCGCGCGCGCCACGCCCACATACACACACACACACCGACACATACGCGATGTGTTGCACATTTACACCTCGCCACACAGACTGTAGCGTTTAATTCGCAGTGTCAGAAATAGTAATTACGTAAATACATTCTTTCAGATTGCTGTAGGAAACATTATCGCGTATATATTTCTTAGTTCATCCCTTTTCCATTTCATAAATTGCACATTTAGTGTTTACTTTAAGTTTTAAGATTAAAATATTCGTGAATAAGATTCCGAGACTGCGAATTAAACGAGTTGACTGTACATATGCAAGGCCCACACACACGAACATCTATACAAACACACACACACACAACGTTCTACAAAATATGTTTATCTCTCTCTTTCACATTTCATCCTATTATTAGTCAAACGTGTCCCATTCATGTGCATCCTGTGAACAATATCGTGGAATTAGCACCACTATTAATGAAACTATTTAAACAAAATTGAGGACTATTCTATTTACAACAGTTCGCAGATAGCTTCTATATTTGCGAAAGTTCCCAATAAATTGCTCTTCCTAAAATGGTGTTTTTATAAATGTTGTCAAATTATCGGAGTTTATCTTAAAACAAATACACATGCCTATTTTGGAAATAAAACATGAAGGCGGAAATAGCAACACGAGAGACAGTAATCATGGACCCTGGAATAAACGACCAAGTGTTGTTCTACCGCTACACTTACCAACTCAATATGCATGTTTTCCCTCAAAACACGATTTGGCCATCTCAGTCCAAAGAAAGCAATGACAAATATGAGTGGAGCATTACAAGGGATACCAATTGAAAGGGCTGAGACATTGTGCCATACATAAGTCAAATTTTGCTTATATACAGTATATTACTGTTCCATAAAGAGTAGCATAGTTTTTCAAAGAGAAAACATAATTGTACATAGTTGATACGAGTGGGATGGAGAGCAAAGTCCAAACCTAGAGCGAAAGAAAGAACTGTTATATCTAGGGTTGGACTGTACTCTCTCTCTCTCTCTTATCAACTACGTAAAATAATCTACGTAATCTACCAACAGCACTGAACAACTCTATTGCTAATACCCATAATTAGACAGAATCTATAGGAAATTATTATAATATTATCATTGGGAATACTTTTTAAACAATCTAAACTGTGTCTACATAATGTGTGAAATATGGTCTGTTGCCTGGTTTACATAATCTCAGTAGCCACCCAACACCAGCTCTTTAACATAAACCCACACTCATCTCCCTCACGCCTCCACTTATTAATTATGCTTTCTTGCCATCCTAATATGAATATCAGCCCTTCAACTCCAGACGGCGCCCAACACAGCAAGACCCGCCCACCAGCCCCACACCCGAACACTACCGTATACAGACAATGGACAAATGCGGAGGTACTGGGTCATATTTTGTCAACAGTATTTTGACAAGAGTTAAAATTGTTTCGTGTCGATTCTGGTGCCGCTTAGCAATTCACATATGATAAAAGATCCCGGCAGTTATTCTCGTGTTGAGATTTTACGAATGCAGCACGGATACTGAGGCCCAAGTTAAATACATCTTTTATGCACTTTGTACTTATGAGAAGGTACGAAACGGTAATTAAAAATGTTGCTTAACAAGTGTCCTTACGGATCGAATGAGTGACGGCACATGTAACTTCATTCTATGCAAAACACCCGTTTGTATGTAAGAAGCAATGACAAAAATTGTTTTGAGATGAATAATCGTAGAAAGGACTTTCTGGACAGTTTAAGAAGGCACAATTATGATACACAGGCGAAATGTGTTATATAAACTACTTGAGCCACACAGGAAACTAATTACAATATTCACTAGCTACTTCACACTGCTACTTCACAACTGATTATGTGAAAGCCAGACTCTAAAGGTAGCTTACCTCAGGTTAGACGGTGAACAGCAAGGTGATTATGTGGTGAAATAAAGTTAAAGTAATGTGCATGTCTACATGAAACAGTTCTAAAAATGTGTTAATGACAGCAAGAGACTGGAAGTTTGACTCACAATTGCAACACTGAGTAGGCTAATCAGAAAATGCATTTTGTTGATTAAACTTAATGGCATATTAAGGATATTCTTTGAAGAAGAAGTGAAGTGTATGTAATGACGCTTCATCATAAGCGGTAGTCAGCCAAGAGCAGACCTAAAGCTAATGCAAACCAAGAAGATTCAAGGGGAACAACAATGTACGAGATGAGCATTATATTTAGGAGGTGAATCATTAAAATGTATCATTAATTTGGCATCCAAATCAAACTTCCACACAAACATAGCCTAAGTAATAATATTATAAAGACAACAAAATACAAAGACCATACAACATTGCTCTCCTAATACTTCGTGCTCATATTACCAGGCGTACCAACTTTTTTCCTTGGCATTCGGTTATATATTGCAGTGTTCTTGTTCTGGCCTCACCCACTCCTTTATTGCATTTTCCCTCGATCACTACCTAGCTACTTCTTTTTCCATCCTAACCTGCTATGTTTTTTTCCTTAACAAATCAAACATATGGTTTCTAATAAAATATGGTGAGTATCACATTGCTCATAGTGTTCTAAGTGAGCTTATATAATAGTTTCGAACTATAGGTAAAGAAGACGACTTCCCGGAAAGAAAACATTACAAAAACATGCAAAATAGAGACAAATTATTATTCCGTAAAGAATTATATACTGTTATCATATTATCGCTCATGTGCAAGCGTCCACTAATATATACATAACAACACGAACATATACTGTACATATAGACGCAGACAAAGAACACATACATACGCAGACACTCATGAAGAATAAACCTCTAACGAAAACTAGTCCCGAACGTCTATACTGTAAACTAAGCATGTATATACAATGTACTTCATCTAACAATTATACTATAGGGAAGCACCCAAAAACCAGATACTTCAAATGGTACCGATAATATAATAAATACAAAATTGTCCCTAACTTCAGCAGCAAAAAAATCTTCAATAACTACTTACCGATTGAAGCGGAGGTCTCACAACGGCACCTGTGAAGAAATCCACCATTAATTGAATTCATACCTGGTCTATAGCTCATTATGTAAATTTCAAACAGGGCTCTTATATTCTGGATGATCTTTTGCGTGCCAGAGGAAGAAGCTGGCGATAGAGAAGTTAATAATAACGAGTTGATGAATGGATGAGACTGGAAATGATCATACAGTACAAACGAAATGGAACAAAAATAATTTCAAATAGTGTACACACAAACAAAATTATAAATCAATGTGATAGAAGAGAAGGATATATTTTACTTCACAGATACAATATTGTTAACATTTAGAAAACCGGAAGGAGTCCCGGAAGTATGCAACTGAGGGTCGACTTGGCGAAAACTTGAATATGGAAATAGTTCTCAGAAATCCCACCGGCGACATACTTGCTATGTTGACTGTATTTAAATAAAAGGTGCTAAACTTATGCCGAATACAGAAGGTAGTAGTTCCAACGTCTAAATAATCATATCACCTTATATATACGAGTTTTTTACAACATATGTTCGGAATATTAAGGTTTTTGATAAATTTGAGTAATTTTTTTCCGGTTTTAAAGAAGATATACTGTGCCTTAAAGTGACGTGTAATATTCCTCTAACGATTGTACAACATAAACGCATATCTCCAAGTGATCAAACATTAAGCTGTAAATGATCTTGACTCATTAAATAACAGCCTTTTATTTCAGCTGGCCAGTTAAGCGACTCTACTATTGTTCACCACTTTCATCTCTCAACTTTTGTAATGATATAAGTTCTGATAGGTGACTGTGGCTGAGGGGGCGAGAGGGAGGAGGGGCAAAAATGTGTAATGTTAAAGTGAGACTGTTAACATTAGCCTCTGCCAACTCTCACCAACACCACCAATTGGCAATGAAAAAGTTTCTCATTTTTCGATACAGTTCAGACTTTCACTTTTAACTTTGTAGCTCATTACCATAGCGGCCAGATGGGAGTATAAAGACATAATAAGGGAAAGTTTGGACGATAAAAGGTTGGATGATGTACTGCATAATGAATGAGGCTCACGAACGCTCGCTGGTTGAGTGGTTATCGTGGGCTGTATATTGATTTAGTTACTATAGGATCTCTAGTCAGTCTAAGGTCGGCCTGTAGTGCGGCGGTGATTGGAATCCACTCTTAAGCTAGTCAAGTTTGTGGGATGGATACTCACACGTTAACGCCTAGTCCGCAACAAAACCAATCCAAATAAACCATACCGCAGTCACTACTAATGCTATCAGTTGAACACCTCCTGTATCCTGTCACTGTTCAAACCCTGCAGCAAATGCCACTAAGCTTCATCACTTTCTGTTTCTCTTTCTGAAACTTACTGGAGGGGATATAAATAGGTCAACTTTATCCATTCATGTATAATCTGGCAACTGCCCAACTGCATAATTATATTCCATATACCGGATAATAATTGTGTCTACCTTGGCAGAGACCTCTCATCGTGTAAAAGTGATCAATTATCTATATAATAATTTCGATTGTCTGTCTGTCTGTCTGTCTGTTATTTATAGGCGGCCGCAGTTTTTAAGCTAGAGCGTTCATACTTGGTATGCATAGTAAGGGGGTCCCTAGGCAGGTTTTAGTGAAAAAGTAGAATTCCCCAGGGTGAAAGGGACGGAGAAAATGGGCGCGAAATCGGAAAAAGGGCCGTTTGGGGCAGAAGGAGGCCTCCGATCGAAAAGGTGTATGGAACGAAAGTTGTTCGCAGCCCCCCAAAATGGGGTACGGATAAAGTCAGATCCAAAATCGGAGGTTATTTAGCGGCCGAAATCGAGGTCGCCGTTTAATGAGGCACAGGGAGGTCGAGGCCGGTGTGGTAGTAGTGATTGATGATGGTGATTATGGTAGTAGTAGTGGTGGTAGTACTGATGGTGATTATGGTGATTACCCGGGAAACGCCGGGTACCCCTGCTAGTATGCAATATTTTACAAATTATAGTGACGTTCTGTCCCATGTTATACCCAAGACACCGGCAAAAGATGTTCTGCTTTACATTTGGAGTAACCTCTCGCTGCACCGTAATTAAGCTTCGAAGCTTTATGGTAGTGTGTGGTGTAGAGAAGATGGAAAGTATATTAGTCTAATTCAAAGGGTCTTAGCAGAACATTGTGGAGGTATATAAAATGTAAGGGATCTCCAGATACCAATCTTATCTTCATTTAGTACAACCCTATATCTTGGTTATGAAGATTTTTGAAATGTCGTCAGATAAAGAGAGCATAAAAGGTGCTGGTAAAATATTGGAATTAAATATATATTCGGAGCAAAGAAACTTACATATAGATAGGATACTAAGTACAATATAATAACCTAATCATAGCATATTGTAAATACAATGTGTGCCTACCTTAAGCGACGTAGAAACAAAGCGAAAGCTGAAGAGCGGGAGCTTATTATGGAGGAATATGTAATTAGGATAATATCAGAGGCTTTGTCATATTGCTTTCATTAACGCAGTTATAACTAAGTCTGTTTCAGATAATCAGACAATGATTTTACGGCTAGACAATTTTATACTTGAAGGAAGGTTTGTTTGACACATCCGAAATGGGTTGTTCGTACAGTCGCCTGTATTAATAACTGGTACATTGCTGTATGATAAACTTAAGATAATAAACAATGTATGAGGGACAACAGTGACTTTTGCATGTGTATAAAGGGAATATTTAAGGGGGTAGGGTTTATTTACTAGTCTATTTATATATGTATTTAATATTTGTTAGTTTCCTCCGTAGACCTCCATCAAGCTATACAAATTATACTCAAGATCCCCCTTTGATATAGATTTGTACATTTGTCGGTAGAGAAATATTCCAGCTGATAGCCGTTCCCTCCAAAGTCACAGGCTCACTATTTCTCGCCAGGAAAAAATCGACACCTACTATAAATGGCACGACAGGTTAAATACTGGTAAAGCAATGGGACGAAAGGTCTAACAATAGACAATCTAATGGGGCAAGTGTCATAACATCTCAAAACTAATGGGGCTAAACATGAGGGAGAAGGTGGTCCAGAAATAACAAATCTACCTCCCCCTTGATATATTCCATCGGTGTGTCAGAACTGTTCATTGAAATGTATACCTTTCATTGCAGGTGATTGTTCTTATTGCAGCACATATATTACTCTAGTCAACCTAGCCTAATCTAAACAACTCTTATTTGCTCAAACAAGTGATATGGTTATATACATATAAACACTCAATATAAATACAGATTACTTGAAACGCGACCTTACCATACAGTATGTAGTGTAAGAATCGTTGGAATTGCGTTACCGTACACACAATTGAATAATTTTAGATTGAGAAAACAAATCCACAACACTCTAACCAAATAATTACACAATCACCATAACACGGCAAAACGCTTGGAACACATTTTAACTTCTGTATCCGGAGACAATGTGGACTAGGGATGATAATTACATACCGAGTGTCAAACATAGAAATGGAATATCAAAGACATAATGGACACGAATATAATTATATATAAATATTATTGCCAGGTAACTTGCTCAGCAGGGTATGCACTCAATGAAAACTGATTCCAACAGATCCTTTATAAGTTAAATATATTCCTCTGGAGGTACAGAAGAACAACATTAGACACCTGAAGTCTGCTGAAAGCAAACCGCTTCACACAATTAGAACTCTCTCACACCCAGTCCATGTCATGCAAATACCTACTTCAATCTTGAGTTTAACGTATGTATGTAGCCTATGTATGTATGTATGTATGTATATACTTAGGCACGTAGCCCATAGCTGGGGGTGGCCGAATCGAGACAGAAACCGAACAGAAACAACATTTACAATTCCAATTCTTAGGATCCGGGACAACTTTTGCGTTCCCTCGCTCTTTCTCTGTTTCGCCTAGTAGGTGATTTTTTCAATGGGAGGAGGATTCCTAGCCTCCCACCCCCAGAAGGAAAAGTGGGGCAATAAAAGATATATAAATATTTTAATGTACAAACTATAAATTCTCCCACACATCTACAACTCTTGCTTATAACCCCTTACACGACATATATCCAGTCGTTACCCACTTGCTAAAGTTCTATCATTGTCAATTAGCTTCAGCATATTTTAATGCCCCATTTTATTTAATTCACTAACAAACTTGAACACCTCTAGTCATGTACCATTTAATTCAACTGTGCGTCTCTCTAAACTTACTTTGTTACTGCCTTTGATTTTTAAAATATTAATGCAAGTTGGGGCGACAGCTGATGGACACATAAACAAAGTACTATCATTAGAGGCACGTAAGTGTGAAAGTGAGAAGCTGAACAGATAAATTCTGAATGGAATAGTGAGTAGTAAAATAAGTGAACGAAGGTGAAGGTATATATATATATATAAGAGAGAGAGAGAGAGAGAGAGAGAGAGAGAGAGAGAGAGAGAGAGAGAGAGAGAGAGAGAGAGAGAGAGAGAGAGAGAGAGAGAGAGAGAGAGAGAGAGAGACGAGGCTGACAAATAGACAGACAGATAGATAAGCAAATGCAGGCATATGCAGCTAGGGTATCAGACACACACACACAAATATAGCAAAAGACACCGAGACATCAATAGATATTGTATGGTTGACAATCCTCCTTATTAATATTAGGTGGCCGAACGCACTATGCAACTGTACTTGGAGTGCTGGCACCGACGGTTGGGCTTCAAATCCATGCGCCGACAAGGAAAGTTCTTTCAAAAACTTTACATGGCCGTGAAAGTTAAGTCTGGATGGACCAGTCTCTACGGAACAAAGTCTGTAGAAGGTGCTTTAGTTAGCAGCCAAGATCAGTTTGATGATCACTTAAGATAATATCTAGGTTATTCTTGGATAACTGTGTATTTTCATCCACTTTGACTGCCGGTTCGAAATATGTCGATTATTATTATTTGTGTTTTGTTTTGATTATTATTATTTGATTATTATTTGTATTGTTGTCATTGTTGTTGCTGCACAATGGATTCCACCTACCGTAAAGCCGGTGTCACACGAGCGTCTATCCGGCGATTTTCGATGAGCAAGTTTTTTTCTTTTCACATTGGAATCGGAAACTAAGCTGAAGGTATACGTTAGGCGGCTGGTTGCTGATACAACTTAGACTTTAAAGAGGTCAGACTACATTTATTCCGAGAAATTGACGGAAAAGAGCTAGTATGACGGTGCCTTTATCGGCTGGTAGAGTCAGCACTTGTGTGTGGGTGTAGTCTTTTCGAGCTTTCGTATGTATACCTATATGTATATCTATAATAGTATACTATATGCATAGTCCTCTGAATAAACTACGGTAAACTGGCATTAACAAACACACATGAACAATTATTGTCTCGATAATGCATGACTTCTTCACAATCCTGATTATATAAGTCTGACTAAGGAATCTTGTCCGAGGCGCGTTAGGAACTTAAGTATCATATAACTGTAACCAGACAGCAAAGTTGAAATAATAGAGGCAAGGTGAATGTTTACAGTACACTAACATTCAACATGCCCTTCACACATTACACACAATAAGGGAAGCCGTTACAACAGGCATTAATCCCAGACATTTATCTGACCAGCGACCCCGTCCCTTGTTGGAACAAGAACAATGGCCAGACTAGACCCTCCTGTTGATATTCATGGAGCCAGGTGGTGTGTGTATGGACGTAAATCAGTGACAGTGATCGAGGGAAGGGGGAGAGATGTGACGTGCGAAGGGAATGGGAGGGAGAGAGGTAGTGATAAAGGATATAAGCGGAAATGTCGAAATTTAATATATATCACAACCCAATAATAATTATCTTTACTTGATATCGAAGCCAAACTAAATTATATTATACAGGCCTTCATTAAACATAAGTTTATTGCATTAACATTAAACATGTGTAATTCTGATACATTGAAAATGGTCTTGCTCACGCTATTGTGTATACATTGATTGAAGTTCTGTTTGAATGATATTGATCATTTGTAATAGCAATACATTACGGTGTCTCAATTAGATGGCGAATTAGTATTCAAAATAATTAGTTAAATGACGCCATTATAATACAGTTTTAGTTTCCCATTTTTCACTCCATCTCGTATGGTTTTTTCTTAACTTTTTCCTTCATTAACTTTTGCTTCTCCGATAGCGAAGTTTATTTCACCGTTCATGAAAGTAGGTTACACTAAAGTTAAGGAGGGTTTTTAAGTTTGCTCCCTAGACCTCCATCAAATTAAAAGATACTTCCCCTCGAGATAAATGTGTACATTATTCGGTAGAAAAATGTTCATCCTAAATTACATGCTCGCTATCACTTATATGGCACGAAAAATCTTATCACTGGAAAAAAATGGGTCGAAATGTCTTAATATCGGCAAACTAATGGAGCGAATGTCTTAGAATTTACAAACTAATGCCACTAAACAAGAGACAGAATGGAGTCCAAAAAAACACAACTATATTATATACCCATTATAGTATCTGTTATATTATATACCCATTATAGTATCTGTTATATTATATACCCATTATAGTATCTGTTATATTATATACCCATTATATTATATACCCATTATAGTATCTGTTATATTATATACCCATTATATTATATACCCATTATAGTATCTGTTATATTTTCAACATCTTTTTCTCCTCTTCCTAATATATATAATTGTTGTCTTCATATCCTCCTCCCTCCTGTTCTTCCTTCTCCTCCTCTTCCTCATGCATTTACTAATTTCTGCCATATCCTCCCTTCCTCCCCCTCAGGTTATTTCTCCCCCTCCGCCTCCCTTCCTCCTTAACAGTCCTCTGAGGATAGCGGCCACAATCAAGGTAACATACACTGGTTACCTGTTTCTCGCTTGCAACCAGTTTCTTGTCTAATGCTGTACTGTTGGTGCAGCATTGGACCCCCTTCTCCCTTATATTTAGCCCAATTAGTTTTGAGATTACGACATTCATCCCATTAGTTTGGCGATTATTTTTACCTTTCGCCCCATTTCCTTGTCATTTTAAGACCTTTCAATGTCATATTTTAGGTGTCGAGTTTGTCCTCACGAGCGATAGCGAGCTTGCAATTTTTTGGAGAAAGCGGCCTTCGGCTGGTACTATTTCTACCGCAAAATGTAAACTTTTACCTCGAATGGGTGTCTTGATGGTGTTTCTTTTAAACTTGATTGAGGTCTAGGGAGCAAACTTATATTCTCTGCTTATCTTCTGTACCGGCGACGTCTAAATAATTGTATTATGGCTACTACTAGACAATTTTATTCAGTTTAATAAGGGCCTCCAACAATTAATAGGCTTTGAACTATCTTATAAATTCACTTTTTTAATAACACATATCCTTCTTAAGCCTTCCAAAATCGCCTAAATATAGCTAGAACAAAATAAACAAGACGTCGCCGGTTCAGAAGGGGTTAATGACACTGACACGCGCCAGACACTCCAGGCAATAAACTCAATTACAAAATGACGAAGTGTAAGCTTCTTATTAGATGCCTGCGTCGTGAAGGGATATTTGTAATGTATGCTTAGCTGAGCCCACCATTTTGTCCACGTTCTCTACCGCTGTTTTACATTTCAAGTATTGCAACCTTAGGGGGAGGTTTCTAGTTTGTTTCCTACTCTTCCAGCAATCTTAAAATTTCACCCCCTTGACCCCCTTTCAAGATAAATTTGTACATTTTTCGGTAGAAAAATGTCCCGGCCGAAGGCCGGTTACTCTTAAATTACAGGCTCGCTATCGCTCGCCAGGATAAAATTGACACCTAAATGGCACGAAAGGCCTTAAAATTGACAGAATGGGGCGGAAATTCTTAAAAATCACCAAACTAATGGGGCAACCGTCTTAAAATCTCTAAAGCAATGGGGCTAGACATGAGGGAGAAAGGGGTCAAGAAAAAAGTCCCTCAGGTGGCCATCTCCCCTTAACTTCAATAAATCTCCCCCAAATCACTACTACTACTCTCTCTCTCTCTCTCTCTCTCTCTCTCTCTCTCTCTCTCTCTCTCTCTCTCTCTCTCTCTCTCTCTCTCTCTCTCTCTCTCTCTCTCTCTCTCTCTCTCTTCTCTCTCTCTCTCTCTCTCTCTCTCTCTCTCTCTCTCTCTCTCTCTCTCTCTCTATCTCTCTCTCTCTCTCTCTCCTCTCTCTCTCTTCTCTCTCTCTCTCTCTCTCTCTCTCTCTCTCTCTCTCTCTCTCTCTCTCTCTCTCTCTCCCTCTCTCTCTCTCTCTCTCTCGCTCTCTCTCTCTCTCTCTCTCTCTCTCTCTCTCTCTCTCTCTCTCTCTCTCTCTCTCTCTCTCTCTCTCTCTCTCTCTCTCTCTCTCTCTCTCTCTCTCTCTCTCTCTCTCTCTCTCCCTCTCCCTCTCTCTCTCTCTCTCTCTCTCTCTCATTCTTTCCGCGTTCCCACTTGCTTTTAATTACCTTCGTTTCAGGCTCGATAAATGGCCTTCCGTTCTCTCTCCCTCGGTTCAAGTTTTCCAATAAAAGGCCCATGTTACTTGTATTGTTGCATCGAATTAATATGTTGAATGGCCTTCGTTGTTGTTTCCTGGTTGGTGGTTGATATCAGAGATTATCAGAATGGGTTTGCTGAGGGTTCCCTGCTATCCATAACTCCATTGTTCTAAATTTCATACTACTTTTGCTTCTTAGTTGTGGGGTCTGGGAATCCACTAAGCCAAAAGAGATTCCCCCAACACTGATCTGAAGCCTTGAGGTTTCTGGTTGTTCAACCGGTATTGTAAGTTTAGGATGATGCTAATGAACTAGAAAATGGTATATTTGTGCGTCAATGTTTATTTTTGTTCAGGAATGGTGAATAACAAAGATGTTGGTCATTCACTAGCTTTAAATTGTGTTTCATAATTATTGTTTATCAACTTGATTTACATTTCTTGTTTCCCATGGCCATTACCTAATTTAAATACTAAGGCTTAAGGAAGTATTCTTTAAGAAGTAACCCCCAGTAGTTTAATCCGTAGTCTTGTTTGGAGTATATGATAGAATCCTATGGTTGTAGCCACGTTGGTTCTCTGAACACCAGCCGAATTAATGACATGGCCGAACCCTTTAGTGGAGACCCTAACACTTATGCATTTGATTGGACCACTATTCACCAAGTTGCCATTTTGGAAATTCGAGAACGTAGTATACCTATTATCAACAATATCACCATTGTCAGCGTAATAATGTCTCATGCATAATGTCCGTTATAATTGTCTTGCAAACTACATAGCATGTAGTCGATCTACCAATTAATTGTAATTCATGCTATATCCTCGTCATTTTAGGGTTTCGGTTATTCAGGGATAAAAATGTGCCATCACTGTTCGGTGTGGATTCGATTTTATGAAATTACTCACAATGCCACCTTAACCCTTCCAGCCCCAGCGTCGGCCATTGGCTGAGGGTGAACGTCAATACAAGTAAAGTGATGGTATGTAATAGAGTTGTTCGTAGGGTAAATCTAAATGTACGACTGAATAGGGAAATACTGGAACAAATGGAGTGTAAAAATCTAGGAAGAGTAATAAGCAGGGACGCAGTTTTAAGGCAGAGAGTGTGTGAAGGAAGGAAAGTTTTAGGAGCAATGGGAGGTATGTGGAAGGTCAGAAAACTCGGAATGAAAGTTAAAAGTGCAATGTATCAAGGGATAATTGTACCAACAGTGATTTATGGGGCTGAGACATGGGCTTTGAAGGCACAAGAGAGAAGAAAGTTGGATGTGATGGAGAGGAGCTACTTGAGGAGTATGTGTGGAGTGACGTGTAGAGACAGATTGAGGAATGAAGAGGTATGTAGGAGAGTGGGACAGCAGGAACCCTTATCATCCAGAGTGGACAGAAGGGTGTTGTGCTGGTATGGACATGTTGAACGAAAGGGAGCTGAAAGGCTTACAAAGAGAGTACATAAGTCAGAAACAAGGAGAGGGAGAGGAAGACTTCGGATGAGATGGTGTAGTACAAGCATTAGAAGGTAGAGAAATGACTGAAAAACAGGCAAGAGAAGTGGTAATGAATAAGAATGAATGGAAAATGTTTGTGAATAGATGAGTGATAATGCGGTCGTTGGGAGAGGGGATCAGGCGCTAGTTGGACTAGATAATAGTCCGTCAGGCGTCAGGCGCCTGGCTCGGGGAGCCGGGAGGTCTGGGACCTGGGAGTCTCTTGCTGGAGACCTCAATTGGGCATAGGTCTCTGGGTTTTCTATTGTGAGACCTAGATGTGTGTGATTTTGGCTACTTTGTTTTTTATGTTGTGCTGTGTTATCCTGGTTCGAGCTCTGTCTTGAGTCGGCCACCCCCAGCTATGGGGTTTGTGTCTGAGTATATACATACATACATGAATTGGTACATATCATGGACAACTATTGAATATTTTTAAATATATGTTTATTATTAGTATTAGTATTACTATTTGTATTATTATATTTAGAATTGCCATAAATTGTGGACAGCTAAGCATATTAATGTACAGTGCATCGATCATATACCGGTATAATGTAATTTATCATATGTTTATTACACTTACACACACACTTACACAACACATAGAGTTTTGAAAGTATACTCAATATGCACCCTTGAATATGCAGCACATGCACAAACTAAAGTACACACACACATACACATACATAAGAACATAAGAACATAAGAAAATGGGAATCTGCAGAAAGACGATTGGCCTAAGCAAGGCAGATCCCTGTCCCACAAAACCCCAATTATAGGCTCAACACTAATTAATACCTTGAGGATCATCTTACCAAAACGGTTAGAGATTAACACAGGATTACGGGGTCTGCAGAGCCCTGATTGGCCCAACCCGGCTGATCCCCCTTCACACCCAACCCTTCTCGTCCATATGCTTATCCATTTTATCTTAAAGCTCCCTACCGTTTTTAATCCCACTATAGCACTTGGTAGTCCATTCCACCCATCTACAACTCTGTTACCAAAACAAAATTTGCCTATATCTTTTCTGAAACGAAATTTATCTAATTTGAAACCATTGGTACGAGTTCTTTCGCTATCACTGAGCTATAGTACATTTGTCATGTCCCTTTGTTAATCCCACTAACCCATTTGAACACCTCTATCATATCCCCTCTAACTCTGCGTCTCTCTAACGAATGTAAGCCTAATTTCTTCAACCTTTCTTTATACGGATGATTTCTAATATTATGGATAATTTTTTGTCATTCTACATTGTACTCTCTCCAATGCATCTGTGTCCATTCTGTAATAAGGACACCAAAATTGAACAGCATAATCCATATGGGGTCTCACTAATGACAAGTAAAGTTTTAAGATAACATCAGCAGTTCTGTTACTCACACTCCTGGAGATGAACCCGAGAATCCTGTTTGCCTTGTTTCGAACGCTTATACACTGTTTTCTAGGCTTCAAATCATTGCTAACAAACACACCTAGATATTTCTCACAATTTGAGTTTTCTAATTCCATATTAGCTAGTTTATATTTAACATTTGTATGCATCTTCCCTATTTTTAATACCGTGCATTTGTCAATGTTAAACTTCATCTGCCAATTTACTGACCATTCGTGTAAGGTATCTAGATCCCTTTGGAGGCACTCTATATCTCTATCTGAATCAATTGTTCTCCCCATTTTGGTATCGTCTGCAAATTTACTTATCCTACTTACTTACCTAAATCAAGGTCTTTATGTATATAACAAACAACAGAGGACCTAATACAGATCCCTGGGGGACACCACTTTTAACTGCTCCCCATTCTGACTTCGTACCATTTATGCTGACTCTTTGCTTCCTACCAATTAGCCATGACCTAATCCATCCCAACAACGCCCCACCTATTCCATGCGCCTCAACCTTTCTCATCAATCTCTCATGGGGGACTCTGTCGAAAGCTTTACTGAAATCTAAATATATTATATCATATAACTTGTCATTATCTACTGCTTCATATACCTCTGAGAAAAAACTAAGCAAATTAGTAAGGCAAGAACGTCCCTGAGTGAATCCCTGCTGAGAAGAATTTATTAAATTAAATTAAAATTAAATTAAAGATACATAAATGTATCTAAGTGGTTTCTAATTTTACTAGCAATAATTGACTCTAGTAGCTTTCCTATGATTGATGTAAGACTAATGGGACGGTAATTGGATGCTATTGATTTGTCACCTTTTTTGAAGATCGGAACTACGTTTGCAAGCTTCCAAGCTTCTGGAACTATACCTGTCTCTAATGACTTGTTAAATAGAAATGTTAATGGGTAACTTAACTCATCCCTACATTCTTTTAATACTCTAGCATATACCTCATCAGGACCAGGCGATTTATGAGGTTTCAGTCTGTCAATTTCCTTAAGCACATAATTTCTACTTATAGTAACCGTACTTAACCTATTTTCTATACTATCGCTATATACCTTACGGACTTCTGGAAACTGTGCCAAATTTTCATTAGTGAAAACGGAAAGAAATTGACTATTTAATGTACTGCATATTTCTAAATCATTTTCTGTCATTTCTCCTATCGAAGTTTTAAGGGGACCAATTACATCTCAAATCTTGGATTTATATAGTTGGTAAAAAGCTTTAGGATTATTTTTTGAGTCATTGGCAACCTTAATTTCATAATTTCTTTTTTCTTTCCTAATATCCTTTTTTACCTGTCTTGATAGATTCTGATAGTAAGCAAGTAGGTGAATTTCGCCTTTCCTAATGTTTCTATATATTCCTCTCTTTTGTCCTAGAAGATCTAATAATCTATTATTCATCCATTTGGGTTAGTTCTGTGTTGATCTAAATTTTCTTTTGGGGATGTATTTATTTTGTGCATTGAATACTGACTCGATACAATTATCATATGTATCTACCAAGGTTGACGTCTCTTCCTGACTTAAGATGACAGGTGCCTGAGAAGGGGTACACTCATTTGGACACCTGGATCGACTTAATTTTTTGACCATAGGGTCCGCTAATAGGGCTCTTCTTAACCCACCATAATTGGCTTTTCTGAAGTCAGGTATTAATGTTGTATTCTCTCTGGTATTACCTTTCCATTGTATATTAAAATACACAGAATTGTGGTCACTATTTCCTAGGTGGTCCCCTATCTCTACATTATTTACCATATGTTCATTGTTACTGAAAACTAAATCGAGAATATTATTACCTCTAGTCGGAGTATCTATGAATTGAAATAAAAAACTATCTTGTACTACCTCTATAAACTCCTCATAATCAGAGTCTCCTATTTGATGCTGCCAATCTATATTCGGAAAATTAAAATCCCCCATAATGCACACATTGCTAAACCTTGATGCCATTTTAATTTCCTCCCATAATGACGTTCCGTCATTTCTACTCATATTTGGCGGTCTATACATAACTCCAATAACTATGGTCTCACTACCTTCGTTAACCTCTACCCAAACACTTTCATTATCGTTATTTAGTCTAATACCTGATTTAATACAGCTTTTTAATGTACTCCTGACAAACACTGCTATACCGCCACCCCTCTTACTTGTTCTGTCATATTTAAACAAACTATATCCTGGTATATCAAATTCTGCTAAAAAATGCCTGGTTTCTGTATTAATCCACGTTTCAGTTAGCGCTATTATGTCTATATTTTCTTTGCTAACAAGGGCTCTAAGTTCGTTCATTTTGTTACATAGACTCCTACAGTTTGTGTAATATACTCTCAATTTACTTCTTTTCTTTATACCTAATTTACCTTTATTTCTAACGACATTTCCATCTTCCGTTGCACCATCACTACTATCATTTGCAATATAGTCATCATTTTTAGCATGAGACTAAATATCCTTATCGCTTTCGCCTGACGCTAAAATTGTTCCATCTCATTTACACTCTCAATATTTCTGTTCAAAACCCCACAACCACCCTATCTAAAGAACTAGCTAATGTGGAAACCCCTAACCGTGAAAGATGAACCCCATCCCTTGCGTACATCCCATTTCTCCCATAGAAACTATCCCAGTTATCAATGAATGGTATTGCTTTTTCTTTGCAATATTTCTCCAAACGGCAATTGACACCAATCGCCCTGGATGTCCATTCCTTGGGAACTCCTCTTCTGGGTAGGATACAATGTACGTTCAATGTACAATGTACATCCAACGTTTCACAAGTAAACATCTTGCATCTTCAGGGAAAGGAGAGATGCAAGATGCAAGATGTTTACTTGTGAAACGTTGGATCCACCATGAATTTTGCTAACCTGTTGTACCTCATCTCTGAACCCCAGAGGAAAATTATTAGAACTATTGAAAGCTGTAACAATAAAATCCTTAATGCTGAAACTGCTATTGCCTCGTCTGTTTAAAAGAGAATCTATTACCTGGCTATACTAACATATATATATATATATATATATATATATAGATATATATATATATACAGTATATATATATATATATATATATATTATATATACCGTATATATATATATATATATATACATATATATATTTATATATAGTTAAATATGAAAAATTTGTCAGTTTCATTGTATATATATATATACAATGAAACTGACAAATATTTCATATTTAACTTGGTGATTAATCAATACCATAGATATATTGTATATGTGGAATCACACTGAACGGTGGCATGACCAACATGAAGAGCTTTGTGATATTGTATGTGCATCCGTATTCCACAAATCATAATATGAAATAAACTAGATGAGGGTTAAATTTAATTACATTTGTTTTAGCGTATATTGAAAGTACAAAGGGGTACAAGTACAAAGGAAATCAAGCAACAACAGATCCAGTGACCCTTCTAGGTTGCTTGTCCTCCAAAACACTGAGGATCAAGTGTCCAAACAGTGGTTTAGAGTGGGTAAGGGAACATTGGAAAGGGAATTACTGCCCTGGAACTAATGTCCGTGGCAGGATTAGGAAGTTAGTAGGGGACAGATGGGTTAGTAACTGAGGGGGGGATAAAATAAAGTTATTCATTTACAAACGCAGTCAGTCGCGGGTTTGATGCGAGATATTTGTCTAGGCGGAGTTTAAATGAATCAACGGTGATGCAGTTTAAAGTCGATACGATCACACAATTAATAGTTTCGTGTCTACCGACGCCAATCGCTTACGAATCGATTGGCAAAATAATGTTGCATGGATTTGATTTGAATGAACGGTTATCGCTTGCCAAGGAGCATAGGTTGACCAATTACAAGGACAACCAATCTAACTTAAACATGATTGGAAGCATTAAGACCGTGAATGATACAACGTGTCCACTGTATAATTATAGGCCACAGGCAAAGCCTAATGAGTGTTTCATTAATAGTAACAATATCATATGTATGCCTCTTGCCATTGTCAAGTAAATCAAAAGATCGTATTAAAACTAATTCAGAGACCGGACCAGTCCATCAGGTCCTATAATATTTTCTGAACATAGACTATGGGACTCGTAATTATTTCCCGAGAGAGAATGTTCACCACTGGTCTTTGTTTAGCTTAATAAAATGATCTTGTGTTTACCAACATACGAAAACATCCAATACATGATTGTACGGAAGGAGTTAAGCAAAGTAGTTTTAGAAGAGCGAAACGTTTTTTTCATAAGATGAATATAATTTGCTAGAGTTTGTCATTAACATGTAAAGCGAGATATCATACTGAAACTGGTTTAAAAGATTGTTGTGTTTTCAGTATAATTTGGTAAATCCTCACCATAGGCACTGTTACTGCTTGCCTACACCAGTTGTCCGTGGTTGTTGATGTTGTTGTTTACACTGTGTTGGAATTACATCGCGGTGTTATAGGAGTAATGCGAGTAATACAATCACTATATTGTAAAGGGTGTGCACTGTGTAAGCTCTGGCAAAGTGGAATATTAATAATAAGATAAAAGAAGCACACAGCTGGAGTAGTAACAACTGGTGATAACTCCTCTGGCTGTCTCGGCTTCCTCCAGCCACTAACAGAAGCACAGACGGACAGAAACACAATTACCGAGGGTAATGCGATAATTATAAGAAATTCAATAATGAATATGGGCTCTCTTGATTTAAACCCTACTAAGCTCACTATGTTTATCTGCATGTCCATATAAAAATGGCTTAATACGATTGCCTCAGCTGATATTTACCACTTTCACACTATAATGATACAAGTATTGATGTATTCATATATTTAACTATATACTAATCTAATTATCCACCATTCATTGTTTAACAAAGTATCATGAATTACGGCTTTTAATATCCAACAGAACACTTGTGCCTGATCGTGCCCAGTGTTGTGAATGACTGGACAAAAACAGTCCTGACAAGACATGGAGTGGGGTGACAAAGTACAAAATAACTCTTGGCAAAGCTACTGACAATTGTTCATGAACTCTTGCGATTTTCTGTATACAAATATATGTATTAAGATTGACGTTCAGATTGACACTATATTAGTAAATACATATGTATATTTTTATATATAGCTGATTTGATCTGAACATCAAACTAAATGGATATATTTAGATACAGAAACGCAACATATTTCACGAACGTCTGTCAGTAGCTGCACATCGTCAGCCTCCCCAGCAGATTCTGGAAATGACTGGAAAACACGCACTCACTTATCCATATTTCCCTCCGCCACCACATATGAAACAAGATTTGGACAAAGCTTGAAAAAATTGAGACATATAGAACCTGAATAATATCACGTTAGTCACTATAAATTGAGACATATAGAACCTGAATAATATCACGTTAGTCACTATAAATTGAGACATATAGAACCTGAATAATATCACGTTAGTCACTATAAATTGAGACATTACTGATAATATCACTTAGTCCTATAATTGAGACAATGACAGACATATAGAACCTGAATAATATCACGTTAGTCACTATAAATTAAACTACGGGTGTATAGGAAATACTGCAATCCCCTCTCTCTCTCTCTCATACGATGACAGACCGCACAGCGACGATTTATGATATGTTTTAATTCCACCTGGAGGATAATTTTCTGGACTCTTTCTCCCTATTTATCCCATTGTTTTTGAGATTTAAAGACGTTTGCCCCATTATTTGACGATTTTAAGAACTTCAGCCCATTTCTGTCAATTTTAAGACCTTCGTCATTTAGGTGTCGATTTTTTCCTGGCGAGCGATAGCGAGCCTGTAATTTAAGGGAACCGGCTTTCAGCCGGGAATTTTTTCTACCGAAAAATTAAAATTTATCTTGAAAGGGGGTCAAGGGGGAGTAATTTTAAGCTTGATGGAAGTCTAGGGAATCAACTAAAAACCTCCCCTTAAAGTACTATACAGCCGGATGAGTTATAACTCGGAATATATGAGAACCGCTTCATCCGACTCTGACTCATAAATAAACTGACGGTACTGATTATTGACTGCCACTATTCACGCGCGCACATACATACATACACCCAGACAAACACACCCTGTCACACACACACACATATTTGTGTTTATAAATTAAGTACTGTATTTGTATCAATATTATGTGTATGGTATTGGTTTATTGACTAAGTCGTTCAAATACATTGTTTTATCTTGTAATTGATAACCCCGGATTTTAAAAACTGGCTCGTTTACTTCATTAAATATTTAAATTACAGCTATTTATTTCGATTATGGAAGCTCACAAACACACGTGAATACATACACATTGGTTTAGCTCTGGCCAAAAAATAGACGCATGACCATAGGAAGAAGAGCTAGACGTCTTACCAACCATGGTATGGTGGGTACAATGCCGGTATCTTACTCATAAAATCGCGGGTTTGATTCCCTGCAAGGGCTAAAAAAAGAAAACAAAAATCTATATATAACGGTATATGGTTCCATGTCAACTCAACCAGTAGACCATTTCAACCAGTGCCAAATTAACCCAGACCAACCAAACCAGTGCCAAAATATAGTACTAACCTAATCTAACCTAACCTAACCTAACCTAACCCTATTGGTTGAGAGCTACTGGTTGAAATGGTCTACTGGTCGAGTTGACCGGTCACCCCGGTATATATATCTATATAACTATTCAATCTCAATATTGAATATACACAACTTACACATTAACTATTTAAGATGCGATCAAACAACCAAGTCCTTTCACCGACAAAAGTGCTACATAATGTTAGTAATTATGTTAAATTAATGCTCTGCTCTTTCTTGCATTAAATTGTACAACTTCATGAATAAGTACTGTAGAAGCAGTGATTACAATCTTTAAAATATTAATGAAACGATTGAGTTTAACACAAGGATTGAAAATATATAGGCCTAAACTCAAATATAATAAGAAAATAATGAGTAATATTATTTAGTACTAGCCTTTGCGTGTCACCGTAAGCCTGTATAATAAATCTATGTATTATCTTTGTTTGTCTGCTTCAATAATCGGATTACCACACAATAAGTCTTAGTAATGTTTTATATAATGCTTATTGTTCTTGTGTGGCGCACCTTGCTCAGTACAGTAAATCTCTCTTGTTATCGATCTATTTATCTATCAATCTATATTCAGTATATATTCGTATATTCAGCAATAAATACCCCTAACTATGTGTATTTATCTATGTTTACGTATCGAATTCAATAATATGTTACTTTACTTTTACAGGCGCCTCTAACACTATGTACTGTGCACATATAGGTGTTTCACGGGTAGGAGTAACAGAAACTGCGTGCAAGACGAAAATATGGAGGTGATAAATCGGCACCAACTGTTGTAGCCTAGTACGAGGTTTGATAACAGCTTTGTCCACTTTCAATTTGTCTCCATATATATTTTACGAATAAGCCGACACGATGACACAGAGGGACAGCATGATAAACGTCTTAATCTTAAAGATTATCACACATATCTTGCTTAGTTATTTGATATATTATGTAGTTGATAATTATATATCTTATAGAAATCGGTTATTGATTTTAAAAAAGACCTCCGTCTACGTATTGTGAAAAACCTGTTATCCTCCGGCAAATTGTGGGGTTGAGTGAGTGAAGGGGGGGGACAGTGAATGAAGGAGGATGCATGTTTTTCATAATACGTGTTGCTAGCCCCAAACGCGCGAGCAACTGTGGCTTTCAACCATCCGACACATCCCCTTTTATTAATGTGCATCACACATGTTACATACAAATAAGGTTTATGTTTTGTTTTACCCTACTGTGGAAAGACTACGGATACACCACTCCTGCCGGGGCCTCACGCAGTGGCATGACTCAGTCCTGTCGAACTGAGCTCATGACACTGGTTGGCATTGCCCCGGAGGATAGCCATCCCTAGTCTTTGCTTGAGCCAGAGGGTTTCCCGGGGTTCTCCTGAAACTTCTCTGATTTTAACGGCCTATTTCATTCACCATCTTAAGGGTGGGGGGCCGAAGACCTCCTGAAGTTTCGAATGCCAGGGGCTCGAACTGATGAATTCTGGCGATGGCTTGATATTTTTCTCGGTTTTTTATTTTCTGCTATCCGGGCGGCTTCACCTGCTTCGTCCGGCGTTTCTGGCGGCGTTGGATGTGGAAAAAGTGTCAACACATGTGGCATCCCACACGAGGCAACGGCCATTCTTGTAAGGGGAAGTGGTCATCCCATCTGGCCGTTTGGCCGTCTTCCTCTGTGAAGTCCATGTGGTTCGAGGATTGATGCACAGTTACACTCTGCAGGGCCCGTCTTATGCCATTATCTAGTGCAGAGTGCCTTGGCAGGCGGCCTGCGTTGTAATTACATGACAAGGCATGGTGACCTTGAGCATCCATCCTCCCATCACACTTGCAAGTGTGTGGGTGACAAACTGCCGCACCCACTCTGAGCGCGATGGCGACACCGGAGCGCTTCAGCATCCAAGTGAGTTTCCAAGAGGTGGGATGGGGATGGCGTTAACCACAAGCCACTCTCCGAACGGGCGGCTGCCTGGAGGCGTGCTTTTGCAACCTGGTCTGCATTGGTTAGGAGATTTTCTTGAGTTTTCTTCGCCGAGATGGTATCCCACGCTTTCTGCTTGCTCCTGGAGGTACCCTGAGGCTCCTCCTCTACTCCTGTACTTCCCTTCCAGGTGTTAATCGCTGCTGTTACGTCCCCATTAAGTGTCATTCCGGGTTTAGAATAAAGGATGGACAATACGAGGTCGTTGGTCGCGATGAGGGAAGAGATAATTGATATTGAAGAGATATTGATTAAGTACAGTTTGTAGCCCACACGAAGTATGGTTGGGAAGGTATAGACGTATTGGTACCAATATTCCGTCTTTTAAATTACGTTCTGATAGACAGAGCATCTCCCTGTATAGGTTCGAATCTTTGTCTTTATTAATATATTTGTGACACATATTAACAACTTGTCACACGTATGGATTTCGAATAAATACGGTTTTACACCTACACTAGATGAGCTGAGAGCGTTTAGGAGGAAAAATGCCCAAATGTTTTCTTTTAGCCTACACTGTAGTATTATTAGGCAGAACATCTGCTTGTATAATGATTGAATCCTATTCCTAGTTAATTTAGTCTTCTCCACAGCAGCATCCATATGTGGAATAATCTCCTATCTCACATAGTCAATAGCCTCACTCTTTGGTAAATTATATATTAGGGTTACCAAACATTCTGCCCCTAAACCCTAATATTCCACACAACCACTGTACACCATGTTGTCCGGGAGCGGCAATCTGAGTAAACAATACCAAACTGAAGAATGACTACCATCTTCCCTTTTTATCTCTCTACTCATGACAGCCTAGCTTGATTAATCATACTAGTTTGTTAGTTATCTGTGTGATGCAGGATAACTAACCTGGCCTCTAAGTGTTGGTGGTAAGTCCTGTTGATGTGTGACAATTCCGTGAAGAAGGAACACCGGACGGCACTGACGCGGCGGCACTTGGTAAACGTAAACAGACCGACTGGGGAGGCTCTACTGACCAAGGGACCATAAGTATAAGGTTATTTTTAGTATGTTTAGAATGTTATTTAAAGTACTAATACTAGACTAAAAATGAATACTACTGTGACTGCTACTATTGGTATTAAGGGTAATAGTAATAACATCAAATAATATAATAAATGGTACAATACAATCATATAGGATTTCTTTGGGAAATGTAATGACGTTTTCTACCAGCAATGCAGTTGCCAAAGAAAATGGAATATGAGCTCGATAATAAGAGGGATATCATATTTATATCAGGTTGTGGTCCTGGCACACCCACTGAAATTTGCTTTATTGTGTTTTATATGCTTTATAACTTGGTTTAAAGATTCAAAGATTCAGATGGGTGTATATGTATTATAACTAACAACTGTACACTAAAGACACTGATGCTGAACATAAATTAACGAATTAACGTTTGACTATGGAAACTTCTCGATATTATTGTATAAAATATTGAGTGATTAATGTCCGATGGCACCTCATAATAAGGTTTTAGGTGATATTTTTAAGTGTACACTCTAAGACATACACCATGACCCACTATGAACTTTAGAACAAAGCGAACCTCCAAAAGTCAAAGGTATGGGGGGCTCGATAATACTCATATTGCTACCCAAATCCAAGACACTGAACCGCTTTCACTATGCTGCAACCAAATGTTCGAAGCTATCTCAAAATGAATATTTATTTGTATTTAATCTTAATCGGGTATTTGCAGTTTCAGAAGTTGGTTTAATCAGTTTGAGGCTTCATATCAGTTGTGAATTAGTGTCCACGATGATACCATTCTGACTATCATTTCTAACTACATTTTCACTGATGTTTGCTTAAATATAATGACATCCACCCTTTTTGTAATAGCGAGTATTAGACGAGTGAACACAGCTTAATGGTTCCTTTTTAAACCAATAAATATGTGTTTGCCAAGACTGTATTTAGTTTACTAACTAACTATTTGGGTTTACTCAACTTAAGAAATTTTCCGAGCCAAAAAGTTAAACTGTAAAGCAGCTGCACAACTGAGTCATCCAGAGTCCAGTATAGAGTCATTTATCGCACTATATACCTACTACTAACTCATATTTGCAGAAAATGGGAAATATATTAACCAGAGAAAATCGTTTTAGTAATCAAAAGCCTCTACATCTCTCTCTGGAACAGGATACACGCGTTTGTAAACTCCCATATGGGCTAAAAATGCATTATGATTTATGTATCTAACGCTTGTTTGTGGTTATTTTGACGGCACAAGCTTAAATAAAAGAAAACACACCTGTTTAGAGTAAAACTAACTCAATGTTTTTGTTAGATATATGATATTTTAGCTATATGAGTGAGGGCATGGCAAACAAGAGATTAATAGTTAACAAATATAAAACAAAGGTCATGATCCGTGAAACTGAGTTTGTATCGGTTGGTGGAACTCTATAATATACTAAATACGAAAATACGGATAATTGAAATAAAACAGACAAACAAACTGTATTTGTAGGTAAAACAAATGTTGACGAGAGAGAGAGAGAGAGAGAAGCTAACCTCAATCATCTAATGTACATTTCTGACACTGCGACATTTTTGTTTATTAGGAGGATAACAATTTGACTGTTGGTCTGTCTGTCAGTTTTACTTTCTCTGCGTTATGTTTTATGTCTGACCATTACCTCGAATACCCTCAAATATACTGTCGACACATTCACAAATACAGTACCCGCACCTCTCTTTATCTCTCTCATCTATCTAGGTTACCATCATATTCATCATAGGCTTCACCCACTCCCTCCTCCACCCTCTACACCTCCCAAGGATCAACCATTAATCGCTTTTGTACCTGTGACGTCCTGCTAACCTTAGTCTGGCTACTAGTAGACGATCTCATTCAGTTAAAAAAAAGGGTCTCCATCAATTAACATGCTTCAAACTATCTTACTTAGCCCCTTTTACTACCACAAATCCTTCTTAACCCTTCTTTAGCGGCCTATGCGGTTTATTTATATGTACCGCCCAGCGGGGTGTTTTTAGCCAAAATAGGGCTGTTTACGTGATCATTTTCATGCCTAAATAAGACTCAGAACGTAAAACAAGTATCTATCCCTGAAAGGGCATAAACAGAGCTTTCGAATGACACCATAACGATCCTTTTATGATGGCTAGTTTTCTTGCAATAACCGTGCAACGAGAGTGCAAAAAGCATGTAATTAGCCACTTTCCCGATACAATTCCGTATATAGCGAGTGAGAGAGGTAGGAGAGAGGTGAGATTCGTGTCAGTAGGTTCGCCGCGGTGGTCTGGAGCAGTCATACGCTCGCTACTCTCCTGCCACCACTTGTCTCTCTCTCTCAGCAACATTACGTGCTGAAATTGCCACTCGACCTATGTCGAGCGCCGCCACATAGTCCAGCTTTATTTAACTCGACTTATGTGGTGAGCCGCTTTTTAAGGGTTAAACAACACAACATCGTCTAAATAGAGCTAGAATAAAATTAAAAGGACATCACCGTAACAAAAGGGGTTAACCTGAGCATGGCGAGCCTATGGTATTTAACACCTTACGAGCGGCCTATGCAGTTTATTTATATGTACCGCCCAGCGGGGTGTTTTTAGCCAAAATAGGGCTGTTTATGTGATAATTTTCATGCCTAAATAAGACCCAGAACGTAAAACAAGTACCTATCCCTGAAAGGGCATAAACAGAGCTTTCGAATGACACCATAACGATCCTTTTATGATGGCTAGTTTTCTTGCAATAACCGTGCAACGCGAGTGCAAAAAGCATGTAATTAGCCACTTTCCCGATACAATTCCTTATATAGCGAGTGAGAGAGGGAGGAGGGAGCTGGGATTCGTGTCAGTATGTTCGCCGCGGTGGTCTGGAGCAGTCATACGCTCGCTACTCTCCTGCCACCACTTGTCTCTCTCTCTCAGCAACATTACGTGCTGAAATTGCCACTCGACCTATGTCTAGCGCCGCCACATAGTCCAGCTTTATTTAACTCGACTTATGTGGTGAGCCGCTAATTAAGGGTTAAAACGTCCCGCTGGGCGAAGGTATTGTGGGTAAATCCCGACGAATTTCGTCATTTTACGATAAATATCGTTATTATTTATTCATATCGCCTATTTTACGTTTAATATGAAGATATTAACATGTAACAGCAGTAAAACAAGTGGGAATAGTATTTGGGGGGTGATAAAGACTAATTATTGCCGACCGTCGTCATGAGGTGAGAGGCACACGAGCCATACACCCTCCCCACTCGAGGCCTGAAGCGAGACTGATGTCTCGCTAATGGAGTCTCTCTCCTGCCACGATCTCTATATGCGTCCGAGATGACCTTGAAACCGGGTGGGAGATATTGCCGCGGAAAATAATCCGATAAACTAGGGAATAAGAGGAAAAATAGGTGATAATTGAAGAGGGGGCAGGGTTAGACACATGTGGAGGAGTGATAGGTGGATGGAGAGGTATTATCTAACTTAACCCCTTCAGACTCATATGACGCAGAGGTTGCCAGATTAGCAATAAGAAATAGAGTTCTCTCACTCTTATAATTACCTCTCCAAAATTAGTTTTCTGCCCACAGCTAACTCAAAGACAACTGCAGAGGTTGAAGTAACTAAACTAAAGGTTTGTAAATACCCCTGATGGTAATAAAGGCTTTAAAGTATCCCTAATAGGCTCAAAATTGCGTCATATGTCGGAGAGGGTTAATCACACATTCCTTTGTATGGGAGTGCCAGTGGGATGTTTTGAAAGGCTTTTCTTAGGCCTTGGCTCATATGAGGAAGCTCGCCCTCGTAGGGTTCAGACTCATATGAGGACGCTCGCCATTCTTGGGTTAAGGGCACTTTGAAGGCGGTTTGAATTTACAATATTTGTGTCTAATCCTAATTTCTAATTATAACATAGGATGACATCCCAGACGGCGAATAATCACAAGGAAATTTTGGCATCATACCTCAAACTGCACTTAGAGTACAATGTATTCATCGTTCTCAGAGTCGCGTTTTCAATATAACTATTTTCATTTTGTTTTCTCCAGAGACGTTCTGCACTGCACATTGTTTTTTAATCATATATACTTTGAAATTTAATATCGAACCGATATACTCAAGTCACATTTCTAAACTTACATAATGCTGTTCCTTCAACGTAAATTAGTTCTAAGTAGACACAGACCTAATTATAGCACCGTGTATACTGTATTATTGATAACCATCTTCATGTTAACTACCGTGAGACAATCATGAAGGTATCAGTAATATATATTAATATGTAGACATTTCACTACGCAACTTACTACAACTCTTCAACGATAAAATAGCCTGCAGTGAAGGTGACAGAAATGTTATTGAATAATTCGGACACACTGATGAATGATTTTGAAGCTTTTCCTTTAAACACATGCCCTAGCCATTGTTTTCCATCACATGCTATACTCTATATTTTGTTTTTCTTTTTTTAACCTGGTGGAAATGTTAGTCGTTTAGCAACTGATTTTTCGATAATTAATGGAAACATCTGTTTATGTCTCTCCAACATATTATTGACAAGTTTTTGTAATTAACATCATAGTTGGCTATACAACCCTTGTATTATGCGATTAATTAAAATAGGGACCTCTCCAATTTTCGCCAGCTTAAATTAATAGACTATAGTTTGTCACATGCTAGTGTTCCAGTTGCGTGTGCAGGCGATTGTACTTCGTTTCCGTCCCACACGTTAGTGGGCAACTGTAATTTACCAAAAACATATCCACATATACCTGTTCTTCTATAGGGCAAGGTGAATAGTTCTCCTAACCTATTACCATATTAAATTAAGTAGACGTGCCGTTTTGCCCAAAATCAAAACGGCATACCCAACTCTGCGATGGGTTACCATCCTCACTACTAATACCATCATCAATCACAATCAACATAATCACTACTACTGCCATCATCACTACAACTGCCACAATCATCACGAGTACTGTCATCATCACCATTACTATGATCATCATCACTACTACAATTACAATTATCACTACTACTCTCACCATAATCACTGTCCATTGTCACTAGCATCTTAATCACTACTATCATCATTGATACTACAACTATCAACCATCATTACTAATATCATCACCACCATCTTACAATCATCATTACTACTGTTAACATCATCACTACTACTATAACCATCATCATTACTACTGTCACAAATATTACCATAATTTATTCTACTGTCACCATATTAACTACTACTGCCATCATCACCATTACTATGAACTTCATCACCACAACTATCATCATCATCACTACAAATTTCACCATCCTCACTACTACTCACCATCATCACTAATACTCACACCATCATCACTACCATCATCACTAGTCATTATTATCACTACAATTATCATCATTACTTGTCACCATCATCACTACTTTTATGACCATCATTACTACTACTGTCACCATCATATCTACTACTGTCATCATCATCACTACTGTCATCATCATCAATACAACTACAACCATCATCACTACAATTATTACCATTATCACTACTATCACCATAAATCCAAATATTACTACCATCACTTCTAATGCCAACTAAACTAACTTAACCTAGCAAATGTGTAGCGAGATGTTTTCGCTCCCAGAACGCCATCATTGCTGGGAGGGGGGTGGGTGTGGCAAAACCATATTTTGGACCTAAAATCATAACTATTGCATAAATTCAAAAAATCTTTTTTGACTGACTTTTGCATTCACGCAACAAATGTTAGTGTGAAATTTGGTGAAAATCCGTCCAACGGTCTAGGAGGAGTTCCGAGACAGACGGATGACGACAACGACAGACATTTTTTTCGTGTGGTACCCACTATACGGGGGGGGGGGGGGCGATACCAAACTCTGCTTACGCAGAGTTGATTATCTCAACCATTTTGTCAGCAAATGTGATGAGTGTTTGATGATCAGTAAAGGGACGAGGAATTTCAATTTAGGGTAGACTCAAAGGAGGCATAGTTTATAATAGTAGTCCAAGATTTTGTAGAGAGAGAGAGAGAGAGAGAGAGAGAGAGAGAGAGAGAGAGAGAGAGAGAGAGAGAGAGAGAGAGAGAGAGAGAGAGAGAGAGAGAGAGAGAGAGAGAGAGAGAGAGAGAGAGAGAGAGAGAGAGAGAGAGAGAGAGAGAGAGAGAGAGAGAGAGAGAGAGAGAGAGAGAGAGAGAGAGAGAGAGAGAGAGAGAGAGAGAGAGAGAGAGAGAGAGAGAGAGAGAGAGAGAGAGAGAGAGATACAGTGAGTGTGTGTGTGTGTTTGTGTGTGCGAGAGAGGGCGGGGTTGAAGGCACAACAGGAATTCTCCCTACCAGGAATTCACCGGAGACCTCTGGTGGATGCTTCCGAAGTAGCGCCAGAGCTACGTCTGTCGCCATAAACAATACTCAACACCTAGGCTATGCAAAGTTTATCACGATTTCTTACGGTTCTGCATGTTTTTACTATATACTAGATGGCTACACTAAGTGCTTATATAGTATGGTAGTTGTGGAAATGTCTGTATGTAGCAAGAAATGACTAAAAGCAAAATTATAAGGATGATTAACTATCATAACAAAACAGCGCGAAAATACCTTCTTCCTTATATATAATTATACAGTAAATAAGTTATTTAATATTATGGGTGACTTTAAAATATAATGAGCATCAATATGCAATGACTAATGTGTGTCAGCTATAGAAATTACGACATATAGCTTATAATTAAGAATTATTGATGGAGAGGGAGGGTGAAGAACTGGGGGATATCTCCATTTAAAGGGCCCAGGTCGCTTACTGCACAAAACAACGTGTCAGGCGCGGCAACTCTAAGAATTTCTGATAGGGAGAATTACTGTATTTGTGTTTAATAGCGATGTTTACAGGCCGAACTTCCTTATAACCTGAAACTCGCAAGTGGTCAATTGAGAGGATAATCATAGCATAAATATCTCAACTATCCCCCCCTCCCCCGGGCCTCCTCTGTCCCCCCCCCCCTCCTCTATCCACCTCAAGTGAGTCTCCACACAGGTAAAAATGGCGTTTACCTCCATGCCTTCACTTTCCCCCACTCCTGAATGTGACGAGGGGGTTTATTATTAGGAGTTACTTTCATCGTGAGGTGGTTTATTCGGAATCTGTCTTGAGTCCCCCCCCCCCACCCCCCAAAAAAAATAGTATGGACTGCAGCACCGTTGATTCTTTTAAACTTCGCCTAGACAAATATCATGCATCAAACCCGCGACTGACTGCGTTTGTAAATGAATAACTTTATTTTATTCCCCCCTCAAATTCATCAAGGATTATTGCATATCATACTGTATATATTACTAAGACGTTACTCTTTTTCTCAGATATACGAAAAATTACTTATAACTGTGTTATGTTACTAACCCATCAGTCCCCTACTAACTTCCTAATCCTGCCACGGACATTAGTTCCAGGGCAGTAGTTCCCTTTCCAATGTTCCCTTACCCACTCTAAACCACTGTTTGGACACTTGATCCTCAGTGTTTTGGATGACAAGCAGCCTAGAGGGGTCACTAAACCTATTGTTGCTTGATTTCCTTTGTACTCCTTTCTACTCCTTTGTACTCAACCATCATCATCATCAACAAGAGGGTTCAGTAAGTCAGCAAGAGGATTCAGCTAGTCAGACAGTGGGTTCAATTTGTCAGTAAGAGAGATTCAAGTCAGTAAAAATGGCATAGAAAGTCAATAAGAGGGTTCATTATATCAGTAAGAAGATTCAGTAACTCAGTATAAGGATTTAGTATGTCAGTAAATACACGAGTCAGTAAATCGGTAAGTGGGTTCAGAATGTCAGAACATTTGTTCAGTAAGTGGGTTCAGTAAGTTATTAATTGGGTTCAGCAATTCAGTAAATAGGCTCAGTAAGTGGGTTGATTAGTATGTCAGTAAGTGGGTTCAGTAAGTGGGTTCGGTAAGCCAGTAAGTGGGTTCAATAAGTTAGTATATGGGGTTAGTAAGACAGTAAGTGGGTTCAGTAAGTCAGTGAGTGGGGTCAGTAAATCGGTAAGTGGGTTCAGGAAGTCAGTAAAAGGTTCAGTAAGTCAGTGAAGGGTTCAGTAAATCAGTAAGTGGGTTCAGTAAGTCAGTAAAGGGTTCAGTAAATCAGTAAGTGGGTTCAGTATGTCAGAAAATGTGTTCAGTAAGGGGGTTCATTAAGTTAGTAATTGGGCTCAGTAATTCAGTAAATAGGCTAAGTAGGTGGGTTCAGTAATTCAGTAAGGGGGTTCAGTAAGTTATTTTATAGGGTTAGTGAGTCAGTAAGTGGGTTAAGTAAGTCAGTAAGTGGGTTCAGTAAGTGGGTTCAGTAAGTTAGAAAGTGGGTTCAGTAAGTCAGTAAGTGGGTTCAGTAAGTCAGTAAGTGGGTTCAGTAAGTCCGTTAGTGGGTTCAGTAGTCAGTAAGTGGGTTCAGTAAGTCGGTAAATTGGTTCAGTAAGTCAGTAAGTGGGTTCAGTAAGTTAGTATATAGGCTTGGTAAGTCAGTAAGTGGGTTCAGTAAGTCAGTAGTGGGTTCAGTAAGTCAGTAGTGGGTTCAGTAAGTCAGTAAGTGGAGTTAGTAAGTCAGTAAGTGGGTTCAGTAAGTGGGTTCAGTAAGTTAGTAAGTGGGTTCAGTAAGTCCGTAAGTGGGTTCAGTAAGTTTGTAAATGGGGTTAGTAAGTCAGTAAGTGGGTTCAGTAAGTTAGTAAGTTGGTTCAGTAAGTAAGTAAGTGGGTTCAGTAAGCTAGTAAATGGGGTTAGTAAGTTAGTAAGTCAGTAAGTGGGTTCAGTAAGTCAGTAAATGGGGTTAGTAAGTTAGTAAGTGGGTTCAGTAAGTCAGTAAGTGGGTTCAGTAAGTCAGTAAGTGGATTCAGTAAGTTAGTATATGGGGTTAGTAAGTCAGTAAGTGGAGTTAGTAAGCCAGTAAGTGGGTTCAGTAAGTTAGTAAGTGGGTTCAGTAAGTCAGTAAGTGGGTTCAGTAAGTTAGTAAGTGGGTTCAGTAAGTGGGTTCAGTAAGTTTGTAAATGGGGTTAGTAAGTCAGTAAGTGGGTTTAGTAAGGGGGTTCAGTAAGTCAGTAAATGGGGTTAGTAAGTCAGTAGGTGGGTTCAGTAAGTCAGTAAGTGGGTTCAGTAAGTCAGTAAGTGGGTTCAGTAAGTCAGTAAGTGGGTTCAGTAAGTTAGTAAATGGGGTTAGTAAGTCAGTAAGTGGGGTTAGTAAGTCAGTAAGTGGGGTTAGTAAGTCAGTAAGTGGGTTCAGTAAGTCAGTAATTGGGTTCAGTAAGTTGGTAAGTGGGTTCAGTAAGTCAGTTCAGTAAGTCAGTAGGTAGGTTCAGTAAGTCAGTAGGTAGGTTCAGTAAGTCAGTAGGTAGGTTCAGTAAGTCAGTAGGTGGGTTCAGTAAGTCAGTAAGTAGGTTCAGTAAGTCAGTAAGTAGGTTCAGTAAGTTAGTATATGGGTTTAGTAAGTCAGTAAGTGGGTTCAGTAAGTGGGGTTAGTAAGTCAGAAAGTGGGTTCAGTAAGTCAGTAAGTGGGTTCAGTAAGTCAGTAAGTGGGTTAAGTCAGTAAGTAGGGTCAGTAAGTCAGTAAGTGGGGTCAGTAAGTCAGTAAGTGGGGTCAGTAAGTGGGGTCAGTAAGTGGGTTCAGTAAGCTAGTAAATGGGGTTAGTAAGTCAGTAAGTGGGTTCAGGAAGTCAGTAAATGGGGTCAGTAAGCTAGTAAGTGGGTTCAGTAAGCTAGTAAATGGGGTTAGTAAGCTAGTAAATGGGGTTAGTAAGTCAGTAAGTGGGTTCAGTAAGTCAGTAAATGGGGTCAGTAAGTCAGTAAATGGAGTCAGTAAGCCAGTAAGTGGGTTCAGTAAGTCAGTAAGTGGGTTCAGTAAGCTAGTAAATGGGGTTAGTAAGTTAGTAAGTCAGTAAGTGGGTTCAGTAAGTCAGTAAATGGGGTTAGTAAGTCAGTAAGTGGGTTCAGTAAGTCAGTAAATGGGGTTAGTAAGTCAGTATGTGGGTTCAGTAAGTCAGTATGTGGGGTCAGTAAGTCAGTATGTGGGTTCAGTAAGTCAGTAAGTGGGGTCAGTAAGTCAGTAAGTGGGTTCAGTAAGCTAGTAAATGGGGTTAGTAAGCTAGTAAATGGGGTTAGTAAGTCAGTAAATGGGGTCAGTAAGCCAGTAAGTGGGTTCAGTAAGTGGGTTCAGTAAGCTAGTAAATGGGGTTAGTAAGCTAGTAAATGGGGTTAGTAAGCTAGTAAATGGGGATAGTAAGACAGTAAGTGGGTTCAGTAAGTCAGTAAATGGGGTTAGTAAGTCAGTAAGTGGGTTCAGTAAGTCAGTAAATGGGGTTAGTAAGTCAGTATGTGGGTTCAGTAAGTCAGTAAGTGGGGTCAGTAAGTCAGTAATAGGGTTCGTAATTCAGTAAGAAGGTTCGTATTTCAGTAGGAGAGAGTTGGTCAGACAGATGCTTCAGTAAGTCGGATAGAGGGTTCAATAAGTCAGTAAAATGGTCCAATCACTCAGTAAGATGGCTCGGTAAGAAAGTAAAAGGGCTCAATAAGTCAGTAAGATGGCTAAATCATTCAGTAAGCGGATTCAGTTAGTCAGCAAGAGGATTCAGTAAGGGCGGCAAGGGGGGGCAGTGGGGGGGGGGGGGAGCGGGTTCAGTAAATCAGTAAGAGGGTTCAACAAGCCAGTCAGATGGTTCGTAAAGTCAGTGAGAAGCTTGGGGGGGAAGGGGAGTAGGGGGTGGGGGAGCTGTTGCCAGGGGGGGGGGGTACTAGCTTCTTCGTTCTAATTAATAAGTAAATAATACATCATATATAACCAACGCTCATTAGGTAAGCAGCCAACAACAAACTACCAATTATATATTACATATATGAATATTATAATTATATGAACAGTCAGAAACACAATGAAAAACAAAAAATATATTGCGTGCAAATGTACTGGTACTCGTCGACGCCCTAGCAAGACGCCCGCCTTCTAGCACTTCCGGGCATCATTTATATATCCGGTAATATTTCCGCAACCCTTTATTAATCATCTAAGTCACTCGTACACCAGTAAGGGCAATGGCTCTGGGTGAACCATGAGCCGCAGCTGATGACAAACTTCATTACCTATCGCCCGGATATTATCAAGTAAATCAACACCCTGCATAAACAAATTGGCCGCCATGCCAATCGGATAACTTCCTTCATTTACCGCACTAACTCATTACCTACCTTATAAATTCCTCTTGTGGTGCCGCCGCCGCCTCGTACGGTCGTCACTGATCAGGTATGTCACCACCGAACAACCGCAGAACCACGGAGAACGAGATATATGGAGCACAATAATCACCAACTCAACCATACGTCACGCCGCGCCGGAAGAAAGAACGCAATGGAGGAGGGAGTGGGGATGGCAGGTGAGGAGGTGGGTAGGAGTCAATAATGCAGAAAACGAATTATCCTTCAATCATCAAATACCCTTACCTCATATTCCAGGTCTAACATCGTAAGTCTCAAACTAACTTTTTCTGCCTTAATGTCTCTGTGTATCGTGCAATAGCTCAAACTCCAAGGAAAAGAAATAATCAATCAATGAACATGTTTTATAAACACTTTGATATACCCCATGGGATATCAGATTACAGTCACGTGTTTTCAGCACTTGGCTAGAGTGATGCACATATGGGTCCCGTAGCCTATGCTTGTGAATACAAAAGTAACCCGATCAACACGAAATACAAACAAAAAGGCTTACTATTAGAACATTTACATTCAAAATTCATATAATGGTACTTTAGTAAGATAGTACAGAGTATTTTAGAGTGTTATATAGGATGGGCTATACTGGTTTGTTGATTTAGGTGATTATTGATGAAAAACACACGTGGTGTATGGAGCGGGGGAGGAGGCGCGTTGTTCTATCCTCCTCCTCTCCACACGCCCGCCCGCTCCCTCCTCCTCCTCCTCCTCCTCTCCACACGCCCGCTCCCTCCTCCTTCTCACTTCCCTCCTCCTCCTCCTCCTCCTTCCCACATCCCTCCTTCTCTCCACACGCCCGCTCCCCCTGATTTCTTCTCTTATCTTCTCCTTTCCTCTTCTGTTTCTCCTCCTATTCCTTTTACTTTTCTCTGTTTGCAGTATGTTCAGGAGTCACAGATAATTCTAAAAGAGAAAATTACGATCACCTTGCTTAACAGAGATTCTTCATAAAGCTGGTATCACAGGAGAGCTTTTATAGTCAACATTCGATGATCAACATTTTTCTGGCAACATTTCCGGAGGATTTTGCACTGGTATCGGACACTAGACTAATGGTAGATGAATTTAGGTGACCGAAATATATTAAATGTTGACCTCCTAAGCTGCCAGACCAGTGTTGAGGAGAAAAGCGCTCGTGTGATACCGGCTTAAGTAATGTAAAATAATCTAACGTGTGAGAAGGATCTGCCTTGTGTGGGCCAATCGGCTTTCTGCAGACTCCCATTTTCTTATGTTCTTATAGTTGGTTCACTGTAAGGAGTAATATTTACTTTTGTACAGTTACTGACAATTGTAATAATAATAATAATAATAATAACAATAATAATAATAATAATAATAATAATAATTTGTTTTAAACACAATCTTATACATAATAGAAAGGGAAGTGGATATAATTATAACTTGAGAACACTTGAATCCCTCTATATAAAAGTAAATAAGCCCCAATTAAATAACATGTTGTCTGCTACTCCCCTCTATCTTGTGTAATCAAAATGTAAAGCTTGCATTACTTTCGTCATTTAATTCATGCTTGTATTACAAAACTCCCAATTAAATATAATAATAATAATAATAATAATTATTATAATAATAATATTATTAATAATAAAAATAATAATAATACAGATAAAGGTAATAAGATTCATTTAAGATCATATCAGCTAGGTATTAAAATATACAAAATACCATTTCATTAATATATAGCTTATTTTATCTGAATATCAATCTAAATGAATATAATTGCATAAACGAAATCGCAAGAGTCAACGAACCTTTCTCATTAGCTGTACGATAGGCAAAATAAGTCGTGTCTCCGCTGTCATTACGTTTTGCTCACTGTGTGCTGTATTAATGTCTGTTGGATGTTGAATAGGGTGTTTAAAGGTAGGAACATGTTTGTATTATCTCACTCGAAACGATGCTTAGATAGCTCTGATATCAATTAAGGATCGAAGTATACTTGGTGCCGCGCCATCACTTATTTGGCCAACTGTACAACTGGAATTGACCCTACCAAGAATTCACCTGAGACCTCTGGTGGACGCTTCCGAACTTTTTTTTTTTTTGTTTTTTTTCTATGTGATTGAGGGAGGCAAAAGGCATAACTGCCTATAGCGAGTGCCTCCCCCATAGTTGAAAGAGTGACAGGGCCAAAATCAAGGGACGTTCGAGCCAAAATGCCTGGACACACGGAGTTTGAAGCAATTTAAGTCATAGGAAGAGGGAAAGACTGATTCTGGGAGAGAGTTCCAGAGCTCAGCTGTTGAGTAGAAGAAAGTTTGAGAGTAACGTTTCACTCTTGGGTTGGAGAGTTGCACAGAGTAGGGGTGGGATTGAGTTGCAAGACGGGTACCACGTGCCCTACGTAAAGGAGGTGGTATGCACTGGGATAGCTCTGAGGAACACTGATTATTATAGTAGCGATAGAATAGCGAGAGAGATGCACTAGCGCCAGAGCTACGACTGTCGACATCAACAATACCCCAAACTTAGGATTTACACAGTTTATTTCGATTTTTTGTGATTCTACATATCTATATTTTAGAAAAAGTGGTAGTGGTGGATAGAGTGGTAGTAGTAGATAGAGTGGTAGTAGTAGATAAAGTGGTAGTAGTAGATAAAGTGGTAGTGGTGGATAAAGTGGTAGTGGTGGATAGAGTGGTAGTAGTATATAAAGTGGTAGTAGTATATAAAGTGGTAGTGGTGGATAAAGGAGTAGTGGTAGATAAAGTGGTAGCGGTAGATAAAGTGGTAGTGGTGGATAAAGTGGTAGTGGTGGATACAGTGGTAGTGGTGGATAAAGTGGTAGTGGTGGATAAAGTGGTAGCGGTGGATAAAGTGGTAGCGGTGGATAAAGTGGTAGCGGTGGATAAAGTGGTAGGGGTAGATAAAGTGGTCGTGGTAGATAAAGTGGTAGTGTTAGATACAGTGGTATTAGTAGATAAAGTGGTAGTGTTAGATAAAGTGGTAGTGGTGAATAAAGTTGTACTGGTGGATAAAGTGGTAGTGGTAGATAAAGTGGTAGTGGTGGATAAAGTGGTAGTGGTGGATAAAGTGGTAGTGATAGATAAGGTGGTAGTGGTGGATACAGTGGTAGTGGTGGATAAAGTGGTAGTGTTAGATAAAGTGGTATTGGTGGATAAACTGGTAGTGGTAGATAAAGTGGTAGTAGTAGATACAGGGGTAGTGTTAGATGAAGTGGTAGTGGTGGATAAAGTGGTAGTAGTGAATAAAGTGGTAGTTTTGGATAAAGTGTTAGTGGTGGATAAAGTGGTAGCTGTGGATGAAGTGGTAGTGGTAGACCAAAGTAGTATCAACTACAGACATTTTGACTAACTGCTTATAATTAAGAATTGTTGAAGGAGAGGGAGGGTGGATAGGTCCGCGATGTCGTCAATTTCCCACAATGCACCACGGTAAACATTGCGTTCAGCGCCTCTATCGGCCACTGTAGGCATTTATTGGTAGGGAGAATTAACAAAAGATTCAGAGTGTAGGAAGCCATTAGGAGAACGTGAAGACTCGAGTCCCTTTGAGAAGAAGAGAGGAAGATGGTACCAGAGCGGGGTAGTAGACAGTAAACTTAGGTCATAAGCAGCTAAGGTTGAACTGGGTTAATTGTCCAGAAAGGAAAATGCTGCAAAGATTATATGACCCACAGTGGCTGCACCAGAGTTACCAACTTGCCACACAATGTTGTTATAATGACATGGTGTAGTGCAGTGTGTGGTAGGAAGTGGTAGATTATAATAGTTAAGGGGAGGAGTGGTCGAGTGGTTACCATACTAGAAGTTAGTTCTGGAATCAAAACAACAACACTTGATACAGGGTTCACAGTGTTGGGGTTAATATTGTTTTGTTGTACTGATGTGTAATATTGTACTTCCGCTGTATTGTACAGACACCTCTGGCTATAGTAGATATTATGTCAGTAATGTATCCAAGTTATATGAAATGTGTTTTACTAATGATGATATATCAAATATTTCTACACCTTTCCATGCTCTTTTTAATGGGTTACCTATTGAATTCTGCAACTTGCGTGCAAGCTCTGAAAGGTTCAGTAATCAAAACATAAAGTAATGCTCGCGGAAACATAAGGTGAAAAATAGATTAAGCATATAATATTTCCAGAGAGCTGTACCAGTTTTAGTTATTCCGTTACAAGTTATATCAATGTAAATTCAATTATTTATTGAACTTTTATTTTTGATTTGTACTGGTTATGTTTTGTTCTATATTATATAATTATTATGTATGTTACCAATCAATTTTGCCAACATTTAATTCACAATAATTATACGTGACCCTGTTTACTTAACAATTAGTGTCACTATATGTATCTATAGAAATGCATAGCACCTTTAAGCAACAGGAAGTGCACCTGTCAAGAGTAATTACAAGTATCATTGTATCGATATATTTACAATATATAGCTCGCAGCCGAGAGTTATGATTCGAGACATAACAATATAGCTCAAGTGTATTTGAAAATATCTGGCTAACCTGACATGTAAATTTAAGCTAAAATTTTATGTAAAACATGTAAAGATTAAATATAAATCCACATGACGTTGACAACGCGATAATAATGAATAAATATGAACATTGGTGGTTTTAGTCATATCATAATGTTATTTCCTCTCACTTAAACATTAGGCTACAATAGCACAGTTGTGAATATGTACACTACATGATTAGATTAATATCCAGTATTCGAGAGTTGATAATAAGTCGTAGGCTTGTGCATAAACCTTTAACTGACTTGGTGGTGTAATGGTTAGTGTGATAACTCAGGTTCGAATCCCGGTGGATCACATATATGCTTTCATTAATTGCATTGGAGGTGTTTGGTGTTGGGGTGAAATTAATAAAAACAAAACAGAATATCGCTTAAATGTGTGTATGTATTTAACTAACCAACGATTCATATATTTGATTCATGAATGGTAATTAGTAGTTAAATTACTTATGTATATCTGCCTATCTAACTATATAAGAAGCCCCCAATATATAATATGTTACTACAATATAGCACACTAATTACAATATGCTTTCATATCAACTAGAGTGAATCTAATATTTCGAAAACCTACTTCATATCACATAACGTAGAAATAGATTTCAATTGTTTGGAAACGTGAAAATGTTTGTCGTAAAATTAAATACACTTCCGTTAACAAAAAATATGGTTTAGAGTCTTATCAAATGTAACACTTCACATACCAATTATATACTGTTACAGACAATTTAGTACTACCACTGTATTGTGCATGACGTTGACATACTGTATAGCTCGGTACTTTCAACATAATCAAGCCGTCAGGGGCGAGTTACTAGCCAGTATATTATCCTTTACAAAGTCTGTCTTCAAGGATCTGTAAATTACTGTAAGTTTACGAGACATACAACTACGAATAAAGTGCATGCCATTGTAGTCTCCATCATCCTTAACTTAGAGCCTTAAATTAGGGAGCGTGGCGGAGGTTAGGAGAAGTAAAGGAGCGGGAGGGTGTAGAGGGAAGTAATAGCGAGGAAAGGGGTGGGTGAAAAATTAACAAATACTAAGTGGCATGTCCATATATATATACATATATATATATATATATATATATATATATATATTATATACAACATATTTTGATCGCTGGGTGGGGTGTGTGTGCATCTTGCCACTGCCTCGTCATTGCAATGTCACATAATTTCACATTCTTACTATTGAGCTTACTACTGTCTTCCTCTGTGTAGTTTGAATATAGGAATAGTCAAACGATAATGTATTGAACACATTATTATTATTTTTTTTTTCGGCGTGTTCGTAGGTTTATCTTAGCAAACTGAACCTAAGTACAGCACATATTATATATCAGTATCTCCCCTTGAGGCAGAACATTTTGAATGTATAACGTTAGAGTAACAAACTCTGTCCAAAGACTACTCCACCATACCTTACAATAGCATAATGTACATTTACAAACCCTATTCAACATTCAGCAAATATTTTTACATTCCTTGGATATAACAAGGTGTAGGTAACAGTGAATTATTCCTTTGTTTAAACAAACTATTCTATATTTAAACAAAAATTCTGTGTCATAATATGAGTATTATAGCGGCTCCCATATTAACTCAATCAGAATACGTATCTCTTAAATATTTTAGTATCTGGTTGCACGATTTCACCCTGGGTATTCATGCAATCGCGAACATTCATATTAGAAGTTAGGTATTATTCTGGGCTGTTGTACTCCAAGCTGTAAGCTAAAGGATGGACCTTTGCTACCCACGACTGAAATTATATCCCACAATTATATGCTGCTATGAATTTTGGTTTCTGTAATACCATGTTTTGAATAAATATTGACAAATATTTTAGTATTGTTTTAAGATGAATGACAGTGTAAGCCCATTGCTAATGATTGAGGATACCGGCCAAGCTACAGCAAGAAGAGTGTATTCAACCTGGGAAGGAAAGGTTTAACATGCATTGACACGAAAGAATAATTATATGGCAAGGTTCAACAATAATTGTACTATACAATTATCATTATTATTTTAATTAACCCCTTCTGTACCGGTGACGTACTTTAGATTCTATTCTAGCTATATTTTGACGATTTTGTGCAGTTTAAGAAGGGTCTGTGGTAGTAAAAATGGCATAGTGAGATAGTTCGAATCCTGTTAATTGCTGGAGGCCCTTTTGAAACTGAATACAATCGTCTAATAGTAGCCAGAATAAGTTAAAGGTACGGCACCGGTAATGAAGGGGTTAACATCAACGTCACTGGACAATTAGTGTGTCTTGCCAACATTTTGATAAATTAGGTTTTCATAATAATTATTCATAAGTCGGTCATTATTTTCGAAGACCTCTATATTTGTCAGCATATATTATAATGTAATGGAGAATATTAGGCAATATAATCACAGCTCCAGACTACCTTTAAAGTAGAATTGAATTACTATGTGCTTTTAGTCTAACAATTAATCTTCAATAAGCCCTTCCTACTTGTGATAAAACTGTCTGAAGATCAGTAGATAAAATATATCAGATTCACACCTGCGCTATGTTTCATCAACTTTAATATTGCAACATTGTTCACTGTTATCGGTAACTCGACTGTCAGAAAATATTCTTAGATGACATCAATCTTTCCAATTTACTCTATCCTAGCCTGTACATGCTTATTACCTTGCTTATCATTTCTTAAATCTAACTACCTATAGTATAACTACTAAAACCAACCCTAACATTAACTAACCTAACATTTGTCATGAAGTAAATAGTAAAGACAATAATATTCATCTGGTGTAGAGAGTTCCGGTAAACTCAAGTTTGTCTAGCCAAATAGTGTAAACTTGTGTCGTTTTATGGACAAAGTATATCATTGAGGCTCACTCCAAAAGCTGACTTGTAAACATTAACCCTTTTAGTACAGTTGGCTTAATATGTCATATCATAGTTGGTATTATATTTCGATCGGTCTGCAATTTAATGTCTGTCAAATTTTGAATAAGACGTGTAAATATACAGTAGAAGGGTATATGCACAGACGCTGTCGCCAAAACTATAGCGGGTCTAAAATGTGTTGGTTGTCGGTTATATAAATATACATAGAACAAAACCATCATTAATGTGACGAATTGTACAATTGTTTTACTGTATTTATATCCCTGCCACAAGTTATCTTTGTAATAATAATTGCTTATCTATCTATCTTTTCTATTGCCTGACACCGTGATCCCCGAAGGGGTGGCCACGAACGAACCGCCCCATGCACCTCTGTCGCCAGTCAGTCGACGCCCCTCCCCCCAACCAGCACCGCCTTCGTTCATGTAGTTCCTCACTCCATCCTTCCACCTCATATTCGGTCTACCGCTCCCTCTCTGTCCCTCCACCTCGCTCTCGTACACCCTCTTAGTCATTCTCTCGCTTTCCATACGTTCCATATGGCCGAACCATCTCAAGTTGTTCCTTTTCACACTTTCCAGCACATCTACCTCCACACCACATCTCCTTCTTACTTCCTCATTAGTCTGTCTATCCCTCCATGTAACTCCGCACGCACTCCTTAAGTAATTCATTTCCACTGCTCTCACTCTTGGTCTGAGTCTCTCAACCAACGTCCATGCTTCGCTTCCGTAAGTCAGTGTCGGGATTACCACACTGTCATGCAAGGACTTCTTCACTTCCATACTGACCACCCTATTTCTTGTTACTGCTTTTAGCGTTCCTACAACCCTCTTCCCCTGTTGTACCCTCTCCCGCACTTCTTCATCCATAGTCCCATCTTTACTCAACACACTGCCCAGATACTTAAAAGAGTTGACGATCTCCATTGCCTGACCGTTCAGCTTCACCTCACACTCTGTGACTTCACCCCTTTCGAAGACCATAACCTTGCTCTTCCCCGTATTTACCTTCAAATTCCATTTTTCGCACACTGTTCCAAACTCATTTACCAGATCCTGCAACTCCCATTCATTATCACTCATCAGAACTGTATCATCCGCAAACAGCAGTATAGGTAGCTTCCACTCAATTCCCTCCTTTTTCAGCGATACACCAACATCCACTGCTCTTGATAGGATTTCTTTCATGACTCCATCCATATATACAGTAAACAACCACGGGGACATCACACACCCCTGTTTCAAACCAACATTCAGGTCAAAGAACTCACTCTGCTCACTCTCCACACGTACTGCCGCCTTTGCACCCTCATACATGCTCTTCACTGCTTTCAGCAACTTGCCCTCTACTCCGTATATTCTAAGTACTTTCCACAAACCTTCTCTATCCACTCTGTCATAGGCCTTCTCCAAGTCCATAAAGGCAACATACACCTTTTGTTTCTTCTCCAGATACTTCTCCACAACACAATTCAGGGTAAAAATCTGATCTACACATCCTCTTCCCTTCCTAAAACCTCCCTGCTCGTCGCCTATCCATTTCTCCGTTCTCACTCTCACTCTCTCAATCACTACCCTACTGTATACCTTCCCTACTACGCTTAGAAGACATATTCCTCGGTGGTTACCACACACTCCTCTTTCCCCTTTGCCCTTATATAGGGGGACTATTATGCCAGTCTTCCAGTCATTGGGTGCACTCCCCTTCTCCCATGCTAGTTTGCACATTTTCCATACCCATTCTATCACTATCTCACCACCATACTTCAACATTTCCCCACACACTCCATCTGTTCCTGGTGCTTTCCCCAACTTCACTCTTTTCATTGCTTATCTCTCCCATTAAAAGGATGAACAAGTAATGCTGCTATATAAACCTGTGGCTGCTGTACTTGTAACAATCGGACAGATATGTTTTATTCATTTAAGAAGGGTCTCTTGTAAAGGTTTTACACTGTGGAACTCACATGTTAATTGTGGGCTAGAGCCAATGGAAAGTGAAGAGGTTTGAGTTAAAGTGCTTTGAAGTAGTTTGAGCAAGTATAATTTAGGAGATGGATGGGATTTCAGATTAGTTTTCTGCCTTTTACCTGATCTCCCGTAAGTCGGAAATAGATTAATGAGGTTTGTATAGGAAGCATGCGTAGAAGAAAGGAAGGTAATCATTTAGCTTTATCCCACCCCCAATGATCACACAAACACTCACACTATCATCATAACATGGACAAACATTTATGAATTTATCTGAACTTGATATCCGAAATTAAACTGGAGTGGAGGTGATAATCAAATACAGAAAACTAAAATGCGAAAAAATATATACAGTAGATTTTAGTGTGATATTTGAACGCATAAAGGCTGTCAAAGAGAGGTACTGAGGTGTGGATAGACTGAACAGATCAGTGCACTTTGGACGAATGAGTGGCAAAATGAGTGAGGACAGATAATAGGAAATTATATCTACTTAAAAGGAGAGAGAAAGTTACACAGTTACAGTATACTAAGACAACACAGACCTTGCGGTCCCTACTAGGTGGTCCGGCTTTATTACTACTAGATACAGGGACAGTTTATAGTCGAACAATAGGACAACAAAGTAGAGGGCTCGCTCGCTACCTTGCGCCACTTCCAGGAAATATTTTATATAGGATAGAACAATTAATAGTCTGAAACGGAACTTGTATTTACATACCCAATGATTTTAAAATGCATTCATTTTGTCAATTAAAATACTGTCGACCACCTCCCTAGGTAAACGATTCCATTCTTTAACCACATTGTATGTGAAGATGTTTGTGTGTTATATATGCATGCCAGCATGCCTTCTTTCTGTTTAAGAGAAAGAGAGAATAGACGAGACACACTGATTACTTGAAAGACAAATACACACACATATTTGGAGACAGACATATTGAAGCATGCAGACTGATATGGGAATGGAAAGATTAACTTTTGCATGACTATTGTAAAGTAGATAGTTTTCACTCTTAGTGTGTGTGTGTGTGTGTGTGTGTGTGTGTGTGTGTGTGTGTGTGTGTGTGTGTGTGTGTGTGTGTGTGTGTGTGTGTGTGTGTGTGTATGTGTGTGCGTGTGTGTGTTGCATGTTTGAGTTTAGCCTCTTTACTGCAGGTATTGTTACCCGCATAGGATTTGATCAACTTTCATTAATATATACACCCAATAAAATGTTTCATATATTATATAAATAACTCGTTGATAAATCAAAGCCAAGCTTGAATATATGCCTCCAATTAAGATATCTTGCCAGAGATATCTCCCCTGTCAAAATGTATATAGGTATTGTATATGTGTTCATGTGATATTATGTAGATGGAAGCCCATGATTTACGCGACGAGGCGGCCAGATCGAAAAATACTCTTGGAAACGAGGCACTAAATGAGTTTCCAATGTAATTTTCTGGTGCTGATAGTGTGTAGGGAGGGAGAGGCGAGGAAGAAAGAAAAGACAAGAACATTCGAAGAATGAGGTAGGGATGGAAGGAAACCAAAGGAAAATTAGAGGTTAAGGTACGAAAGGAGGGAGTTATGGGGGGACGGGAAATATTGAGGGATGTGAAAAATGGATATGGAGAAGGAAATTTTAAATGGAACTACGGGAACAGTACATAGTAATAAAAAAAAAAAACAAAAAAAAAACATGCTCATTAATCTCATTGACGGCAAGGCGAATGGTAAGGGAGATGGATGAGGAAAAGTAGAAAGGGAGACGAGTATAGAAAACGAGAGACGAGTAAGGATCGGACAACTAGTAAGGACAGACTGAGGGAAGGGGGAAGGCGTCCCCGGACGTAAGGAGAGAAGGTGGGTTAAAGGAGGAGGGAAAACAACTAGGTTAAGCAGGTAATTACGATTATTGTATTTATTTTATTCATTTATTTATTTTGTTTGTAGTCATGATCAAACATCTCCCTGTATTTCCAAGAATATAAACTTCAGCTTTCTTTCTCGTTAAAAGACAGTTAACTTAAGCTAAACTATTATAATTAAAGTAAATTTAAGTATGTTAAGCTATAGCTAAAGTAGACAATACTAATTTATATTTAGTATTGGGTATAGCCTAGACGGATTTCGAGCATCACAGTACACTACTTATGTTGGTAGTTCACTATCAAGTGAAAAACGTTTCTGTCTTATGAATAAAATAAGACATTTGTCTTTAAAGATATGCTAGTGTGAAAATATATTTCATTACAAACAGTAAAATACCAAATATTATATATAAATACAAAAATAAAATAACATAAAATAACACACACATGCACATTCATTGCTTGATTATTATTGCCGGACTCATTAAGCAAAGGTTCAGTTGAACTATGAGCATCAGGCTAAAGGTTTGAGAGTTTTGTTGGAAAACAAAAGTTAATTTCGTGTAGTTCTGGTTCATAAAAATGGTGTAGCTCACTGCATTAGAGATATGTTGGATTATATTTCGTTTAAGTAATATTAATCATATAAAATGTATTACATTTACGGCTTGGAAGCAGATTTCCACATGTTTCTGGACCAGTTACTGCCAGATAATGTATGATGTGGAAGACTTTCTGAACCATTGACCAACTCTTCTTCTACAAGTACTATTAATTTCCATTGTCATCTCTGATCTGCACATATTTGTCTTCCTCTTTTATTTGTTCTTAGTAGTGTTCTTCTTATTTCAACTATTCCAATTTGTCTGATATCCAAGCAATGCTGTTCTACTTCCTTCCTTTCGTGTTTAACAGTTTAAGTATATTATTTTTACCGTTCCTACTTATTTCATTATTTTTCCCATTATAATACTTTCTACCCCTTCGTGTTCTCTTGCCCTCTCCTGTTACCATCTCGTCTCCTTCAGTCCATTAACGTTGTCCCCTTTGTCCAGCCTCTAGTTCATTTTGGCTCGCTCATGTGCACCTTTCTCTACCTTTGTTTGCTGTTTAGTCCCGTTTTACTAGAATGAAAACCATTTCCATCAATGTGATTATCGATAAATGACTCCAGCCTGCTTAGAACAATGTTGCAAAGTCTATAGGAAAGAATATAGTCCACTAAGCTATGATTTACCACCTTCTTACCTAAACTAAATATAATCGTTTGGTCGTTGTGAAAATAATATTCTATGATTAGTATCAAGGATGGGGGGACCGAGGGAGAGGCCATCAATAAATAACGTCAATAAGAGACAAAATCACAAGCAGAACATTTAATATTGCCAGAACGCGCCTTGTCAATGTGTGCTTGTTTTATGCCAGGTATAATGGTCATGCACACAAAGTTAGCAATCCTACCGGAATAGATGATTATCCAAGAACACTCTTTGTCTATCTATCTATCTTTTGATCTCTTGTAACTATACACGTACTTACAAACGTTATGCATGTTAAGAGAATAATGGAATTTTAATTTAATCGTGGGAAGCTACAATGGTATAAAATTAATATTGTAGTTGGCTTCATGGATTGCCTTGTGAAATGTTGGTGGGGCGATAAAAGATACAATAACTTCAAATAATTTAATAAAAGTTGTCAATTTACGCACTTTTGAGAAAATCGATGAATTTTACCGACTCAATTGATTCAATCAGCAGATAATTAATTAACAAGACTAAATATCATACTAGGTCACAGGGAGGAAATAGAGAGTGATAAAGTAATAGAGGCATCGGACTTGGTTCACCAATTAGTGTTGTTGTTGTAGTTGCTGTTCCTCAGGCTGTCTGGCCGAGCAGCCCCAAGGTCCCGAGCAAGGCCAAGGCCATAACCGAGCGCCCCCACAGAACCTTCCCAGCTTACCACTAATAATGCCCAGGTGACCGAAGCCACTCAAAGGCGGGGAGCTGAGGAGGGTGCGGAAACGCCTGGGAAACAAAAGCCCCACCCAAGGCCCTGTGCCCCTCAGCAATTATAAAGGGAAAGTTGAGGGGCAAAGGACAAATGTGACGCTTTGGCTCCCAATCTGCCAGGGTTGGCAGTAGGGAGGTCAATCCACGGAAAAGACGCCGTCACTTGAGATCTAGAAAATATTTAAGTAAAAGGAACAGTCAGAGTAAGCTATAGGTATGGCAGAGAACGCTCAACTCTCATTCTGATAGACCAGCCCATCACCACAATGTGTGTTAGTGGTGTTAGTGGTGTTAGTGTTAGTGGGGTTTGTGAAGCTCTTTACTTTTGGGTAAAATATATATTCATCTTGCTGATAACATTAATTGGGTTATTTTCGAAAAATATGGAAGTGAATGGGCTAAAGACATATTGCGGGTGGGTTTTGTGAGGGTAACTGTTGCCTCATATTCCTTAATAAGAGTACAAATGCAACGATCACAATTGTAAAATCTAAGATGATTAAGAAAGTGTAACCCACCGAGTATGATGATAAAAGTAAGGTTCCTTACTTTTTTATTATTTTGTTTGGCCAGTATTCCAAAATCCTTTCCAGCTATTGATGACTGGCCTCAATTATCACAAACAAGATGACAAATATGTGTACGTTCCTTTAAAGCTTAACACATCATATTATAAGGTTTTCATTATATATTATAATATATACTATTTCTTAATAAAGCCTTTATTTAAGTCAGTTATAGCCTGAATCATCCATGCGAAAAGTATGTGTCAACCTCACTTACTTTCCTCGTTTTATAGAAACCAACCTTTGCTCTCTCTCTCTCTCTCTTTCTCTTTCTCCCCCCTCTCTCTCTCTCTATCTCTCTATCTCTCTCTCTCTCTCTCTCTTTCTCTCTAGTACTGTTGACCTCCTTTTATATTATTAACTTCCCACCCACCGTGCCTTTAGAAACTCATTTAATTTTTAATTTCAATAATCCTTGACTAACAAAAACTCTCCTGTGAAAGAAGCTTGTAAATACTTCAGCCTTTTTAGGATGGTCCATAGCATTCAAGGGACCAATATAATTTTGAATTTGTATTTTTGATTGTCAATCGTTAGAAATGTACCTATTACAGCACACGGTAGGCTAACTACATTATACAGCTCAACTTTGAACAGTTTGATCAGTAACAATTGGGGTAAATATATTCCTTATGTGTATATTACTTTAATGTGATACCCCATACTAGCCATATCAGCATATTATATTATTATATTATTATATTATTGCATTATTATATTTATATGTATTTACTTACTCATTTTTTGTTTCTAGTTTGTGATTCTGAGTTAGTATTGGTTAATGCTATTGATGTATTCAGGTTTTGTCTCCAGCTCTCGTTGTGTGTGACCACTTCAGGAAATCTAATGATAATGTCGGACAAGTTAAGAGAGAGGTATCCTGACCAGGATTCGAACCCACTCTCTCCAGATATATTTGTGAGGTTTGCGCACCATATCAACTCGACCAAGTGTAGCCGCTCATTTTCGGGTGGCTACGGTGACCAACCTCATAAAATATCTGGAGTAAGTGAGTTCAAATTCTGGGCTAGATACCTCTCTCACAACCCCACTTCAGGAATGGAATTGGGCATTTTTTGTATATATCGTAATGCACCAATGTATATTTCTACCTGATACAGGCAACAATGAACAATTAATGTCACTATCAATGATACGGCACATTCATGTCTTCCTAACTTCTTCTTCTTTTATTTCTTGCTATTTTGGTTTTTCTTTGCTGCCCTTTCCTTCTACGTTCCCACACTATCAAGTGTGTTATCCCTACTAAAATAAAGCCCTAACCAACTCACTGGGATCGTAGAATCTGTGTGGCCAGTGCATATATGTAAATATATGTAAATCCTTTTGTTTTGGACCATTTCAGGAGGCGGGAGGAGGAAGCAACAACCAAGAGGAAAGTAAATTACTGCTACGGTTTGCTTGCTCAGTTTTCTATAAGAAAAGAGAGAGAGAGAGAGAGAGAGAGAGAGAGAGAGAGAGAGAGAGAGAGAGAGAGAGAGAGAGAGAGAGAGAGAGAGAGAGAGAGAGAAAGAGAGAGAGAGAGAGACAGAGAGAGAGAGAGAGAGTGTGAGTGATAGATAGTTAGATATATATATATAGAGAGATAGAGAGATAGATAGAGAAAGAGAGATATATATTATTGAACAATGTGTTATCTTAACGTTTCTCATATCTCCTTCTATTATCCTTCTGGTACTGTACCTAGTCTAATATAAAACGATTAATGTACAACTTGCTTACTATGTCATTAACTTATTTGAATGTTAATTTGATACTTAACCTGATAGTTTTCTTTCAATAATAATACTATTGTTATCATTAGTTACTTATCATATATATATATATATATATATATATATATTGAGAATATATCACAAATACACGTGAGCCACTAAATGTTTCTAGTCTCTCAGTGGGGACCGAACCATCGACCATCAGAACGATAGCTGACGCTTAATCAATTACAGATTACAGATTGGTGATTAAGCGTCGGCTATCGTTCTGATGGTCGATGGTTCGATCCCCACTGAGAGACTAGAAACATATATATATATATATATATATATATATATATATATATATACTGTATATATACAGTACCTGTATATATATATATATATATTTTAAATACTGTATATACGATAGTGGTTCCGTCTCTGAGCAGACAATAGATGCGCCCGGTTGATGAATCAGTGGGAGTGACATCCCACTGGACCACGGCGTTATATATGTAAACCAACCTTATCCCATACGTATACTGCATATGTAACACCCCTCTTATATCATATCGTATTATCAGTAGTGTATGTTAATCTAAAGCTATACGGAAGTACAAAGCCATACCATAATTATTTATACAATGGGTTTATGATATATGACGTAGGATCATAAAGGAGAGGAGAAAGGTAATGGCCAGGTAGTCCAGGTTTAATACCAAGATCTCTCTGAAATTGAGCTAATTTATCTTCTAACCGGTGAAAGCTGCCTCTTATCTTAACAGGAGAGAGAGAGAGAGAGAGAGAGAGAGAGAGAGAGAGAGAGAGAGAGAGAGAGAGAGAGAGAGAGAGAGAGAGAGAGAGAGAGAGAGAGAGAGAGAGAGAGAGAGAGAGAGAGCTTGTGTGTGTGTGTATGTGTCTGAGTGTGTGAGAGCTAGAGAGAGTGAGTGTATGTGGGAAATACAGTATATAATGACTATGATAATACCCACATTCGAAAATAGTAAACAATTAGAGAAGGATATTAGAGGAATCGCAATGCAAGTTTTGAAATAGACGTAACTAAATATGTTTAATAATAGACATATAATTATCGAACACCTTGAACCGAATGCGCGTGTATAAGCTTGTGTCAATGTCCTTGGTTGTGTGTGTATGTGTACTTGGGTGTGTGTGCGTGAGTGTAAGTTGGGAATCGACACGGAGGCCCCATTCACAAGGACATAGGGAAACTTTGGAAAGACATCTGGTAGGGATATTCGGTTCAATTACACAACTTCTGAGGTATCAGGAAAAGCTCTAACTATTGGATCTTGCTCTCGATGAATCTGTTCACCAACATTGTTTGTTTCTTTGTACAGTCTCATTCAGAAAGTTATGTTCTCCTACCATAGTTATCCCCGCAGTAAAAGAGAAAACAAATTATGCATTGTGTTAGACAAATGGCATCTAAGTTGAATGTGTGAGGGTTGGGAACAACGAAATACTAGGTCACAAATATTGACCATACATTCTCGAAGGGATTCCAAACATAAACCCAAACATTGAAGCAGTTGCATAATAAGTCTGGTGTTTACATTAGTCTGCACCAGTTTGATTAGATTGTGCAGTTCCAGGTAATAAATGGGAATGATAAACATCAACATAGATATATGTATAGTATACCAATCTAGAACAATCGTTCATCACCTGGTTCAAATTTGTTGGTACATTAGTATGTTCCTGCTAAACAACACCAAAGAACGTATTTAGGACGTTAATCAAAAGGAGTACAAAGGAAATCAAGCAACAACATATCTAGTGACCCTTCTAGGTTGCTTGTCCTCCAAAACACTGAGGATCAAGTGTCCAAACAGTGAGTTAGAGTGGGTAAGGGAACATTGGAAAAGGAAATACTGCCCTGGAACTAATGTCCGTGGCAGGATTAGGAACAGGAAGGAAGACCTGTTGCCATTGTGTACATTCACATACTATGAAGGTGACACGTCTGAGTCTTGAAATTAGATAACTGAACCTTTGAAATGCAAATAGAATGTAGAAAATGCATTAACACATTTATTTCAATATGGTATATCTTTAAACAACGGTGGCAACAACAATGGCCGTGGCAGAACGCAATGTCACAATATATTAATATAATAACTACACACTGCTAGGTCTACTGCATCACCCTAACCAATCCTATGACCATTCAAAACATTTAATTCATTATTTGGTTTCAATTGTGTGTTTATATATTCCATACAGAACTTAAATCATGGTTATTATATTCTGCTCTAACGGATGTTTTCCCCTGCCTGTCTTACTGCCAGACATTAATTTACCGAACTGGCAGATGATAATTACCTTGGGCATTAATCCATCTAACCAACGAGCGGGGCAATGTAATTTTATAATGTAAGTTTAGTTATATGTTGACAATCCATCCAGTTAACAGTGTGAGAGCCAGACCATAGATCAGTGGTAATGGTTCATTCATAAGTATACTTCACCACCAGTCACTCGGCATGTCTGTTTGTCCAACTGATTGTAGCTTGCAGATGTTATGCTGATTTTATAACTATTGTTGTTTATTTGTATGTTTCATTATATAATATATGTGTTGTGACCACGGGTGTGTCAATGGTACTAAATGTTAAGGCCAAATAAGGTCAAATAAATTTCACATTATTAACTTGTATTTTTTCGCTATTATATCTGCACAAGTACCCTAATATATCACTGTGTTAACACAACAGATTACCTCACCGCCAGTGCTTCACCAACCATAATAATTATTATATGTCCATGTTTTACAATTATGTGTTTGTTTTACTAGTGCCACACACGCTGGCCAATTAATAATATAGGTTGTTCGGTATAAGATTCTAATTTGCTCTCTCATTCAATGGTTTTTCTTCCTCTTATCCATGTAAATCTTTCACTCTCACTTTCACTCTCTCTCTACACAGACGCATGCACAGACAGATGCAAAAAAGGTTCATAATATACACTTCTATAAATAAATACATGTGGGTTTGTGTGTGTGTGTGTGTGTGTGTGTGTTTATGTGTAATAATAATAATACATTATCGGTTATTGTTCATTTGCAGCCATGAGGCTGAAAATCCACAGTGTGTATTCTTAACCTAGATGTATTCAAATGTTTATTCTACCTTAACTACGAGGTTACATGGGACCTGTGGTGACTGTTAGGTGCCTAAGTTCCCACCATAATGTATACACAGATGCACTTGTGAGAGTACGTGTACGCTAACGCAGGCATTGTTAGGGAGGGACCACGATACAATCCTGTCCGTTGAAAGAGAGTTACGATGGGTTATATTGTTGTTGATGTTGTTGTTCCCCAAGCTGCCTGGCCGAACAGCCCCAAGTCCCCGAGCAAGGCCAAGGCCATAACCGAGCGCCCCCACAGAACCCTCCCTGCCGACCACAATAAAGCCTGGGTGACCGAAGCCACTCCATGGCGGGGAGCTGAGGAGGGTGCGGAAACGCCCGGGAAACCAAAGCCCCACCCAGGGTCCTGTGCCCCTCAGCAATTATGAAGAGAAAGTTGAGGGGCAAAGGAAAAATGTGACGCTTTGGCTTCCAATCTTGGTAGATTGGGAGGTCAATCCACGGAAGAGACGCCGTCACTTGAGATCTAGAAAATATACAAGTAAAAGGAACGGTCAGAGTAAGCTATGGGTATGGCAGAGATCGCTCAGTTCTCACTCTGATAGACCAGTCCATCACCAGCGATGGGTTATATATCTATATATATCTATATATCTATATATATCTATATAACCCATCGATGGGTTATATAGATACATAGACTGCACTGACATTTGCGGTCCCTACTAGGCAGTCCGGACTTGATGCTTTTATAGAATTTGGTACAAACTGGAAGGTAAGGATAGCAAAGCAGAAGGATCTCACCCCACCCACCACCCCCTCCGACCTTGGGTCGGCTTGATTTTTGTTGAGGGGGAAACAAGGCCCCCAGCAGACTGAGAACATTTATACTGGGACATTCATAGTAGAGAAGGAATTTGAAAATTATTGTTTAATACTGATACTTAAGAGAGAGAGAGAGAGAGAGAGAGAGAGAGAGAGAGAGAGAGAGAGAGAGAGAGAGAGAGAGAGAGAGAGAGAGAGAGAGAGAGAGAGAGAGAGAGAGAGAGAGAGAGAGAGAGAGAGAGAGAGAGAGAGAGAGAGAGAGAGAGAGAGAGAGAGAGAGAGAGAAATATATATATACATTTTCTCTTCTCGGTCATGGACAACAATTCCTGCAGGCACAAAAACTCCGAGCTTTTCCACTTATTTTGTTTTCTTTTCAAAATGTTATAGCATTGAAATGTGAAAAGAAAAGTTGGCAAACATGTATTACTCTCTCTCGCTCTCTCTCTCTCTCCATTTATTATGTCCACGTTGATTATAAGTTATTACATTTATTTGTGTCTCCGAATTTTAAGGGAATTTTTTTCTTTTCTGGATCCTCTTCTCTCTAATGTTTAGCCCCTATTGGTATTGACATTTCAAGACGTTTGCTACATCAGGTTGGTGATTTAAAGACCGTTCACCCCATTTCTCTGTCAATTTCAAGACCTTTCGTGCCATTAAGGTGTCGAGTATTTCCTAGCAAGTGATAGCGAGCCTGCAATTTAGGCGGCCTTCAGCTGGGACATTATTCAAGCGAACAATATACAACATTATCTAGAAGAGAGTCATTTTGGTTTGATGGAGGTGTAGGGAACAAACTAAAACTTCCCCCGTAATGCTTGGGTGTTATTTCCATAGGGTTAAGGGGAGATATCCACTTAAGGGATTTTTTTTCTTGACTCCTTTCTCCCTCATGTTTAGCCTCATTGCTTTTGAGATTTTAAGACGTTCGCCCCATTAGTTTGGAGATTTTAAGAACCCTCGCCCCATTTCTGTCAATTTTAAGACCATTCGTGCCATTTAGGTGTCGATTATTTCCTGGCGAGCGATAGCAAGCCTGTAATTTAAGGGGAATCGGCCTTCGGCCGGGACATTTTTCTACCAAAAAATGTACAAATTTATCTTGAAAGGGGGTCTAGGGTGAGTAATTTTAAGTTTGATGGAAGTCTAGGGAATCAACTAAAAACCTCCCCTTAAACTTCAATGTGGTACTGTCTTGTATGTGAGTAAGTTCACTGTTTCATTTGCTATTGTATTCTTACATTATTCATCATTATTAGGTATTTGTTTTGTTCTCTTTTACTTTAGATTTGTTCCCATAGGTGTAGTGTGTGCTTTCCTTTCAATTTATCGGTCTCTATTCATAATTTCTCTGTTTTCCCATTCTATTTTTCTTCTCCTCTCCTTTGCCCTGTCAGTTTTCCTTCCCATTCTCTCACTCACAATTTTCATCTCCTGGCCCTCCTCCGAGGTTTTCCATTATTCCGCTCCATCTTTTCGACCCCCTCCCCCCCTCTCTCCCTTTCCCTCTCTCTCTCCCTCTCTCTAGGTTTTTCAATATTTTTACCCTACCCCTTTTTTCTCCAAAATTACCCATACATCTCTCAAGTTTCCCCATGACTGTCAAACCACTCCATGTTTTCTATTTTTCCTCTACGGACACGCAGCACAATTTTTTTTTTTTTTTTCTCTCTCTCTCTCAAGTGTAGGGTTGTGTGTATGTGTGTGTGTGTGTGTGTGTGTGTGTGTGTGTGTGTGTATGTCAGTATGTATGTGTGTGTGTGTGTTGATAACTCATGAACACCCGCTACATTGCATATGACCATTTACGAGATACATTAAATTTCCCTTGTAATAATACATAAAGTTGGCACGATACATAACACTTTCGATATACATTATAATAATCAATCAATCAATCCATCAATATGTCAATCAATGAATGGCGGCATACGTCTTGACAGTGCGTAGGATCAATCAATGGCAGCATACGCCGTGACAGTGCGTAGGATGGATATATTTATCGATAGGAGTTGAATGGTTATTTGATATAATATGCGACTCTTTGATCCCTTTAGGTCTTTTGTAAGCTGCATAAAATCACCTGATGATTTCTATAATAAAATTAAGAAAACCCCATCATATTATGAACGGAAATACCCTTTGATATAGTATTCCATTTATATTCTACAATTTGCATATATGCGTTTTGCAAGGTAATAACAAAGGTAACAATATACAACCACCGTATGTGACCTTAGTATTCCATCATTATATTCCACCAGTGGTGTATTCCACCAGTGGTGTATTCCTCACACGACGTTCTTCACCAGAAATCACTAAGTTTCCCGTCATACATATTTGGCAGTATAATTTATTTGCCACATTACTATCGTCTGCTACTATGCGTTTACTTTCTTCCCGTCCTTGTATTATCTCCCTCAGTCGCCCACAATCTGGTTTGGTTAGTCTGCGGTATATCATGGTCACGGTCCATGGTTCTCTTGGACACCTTATTTGTGTACCACTAACCTGAATCTCTATATTCTTACTGCATACCTGAAGTTGGAGACGCTACGCCGGGGTTGCTTTCAAGATCATAATTTCAAAGATTATATGTTTGTGCGTGTATTCATAAAGGGATGGTCGGGGGGGGGGGGGGGGGGGACATTAACCATTTTAGAGGTTCAGTACGATTTTCTGTTTACAAATTTGATATTTGACAGCAACATTACTCGTAATTACTTTGAGTTCTCAAAACAAAACAACAATACTGCTACAATAATAATAAACACAAATCTAGTTACGCAGGTACAAAAATACTCCTAAGTTATGAGGTGTGTTCTACAAATGTTACTGCTTTAACCTGGTGTGAATTTCTTTATGCTTTGTTGAGTTGGTTGTACAACATTCTGGCCAAACTCCGGCTGAATCAACAGAGATCTTTACAATACAGAGACCGGACTCTCCAACCCTCCATCCTGTGTCCTCATATGGGCACATTTCTGTTCTATGTGCATGAAGGAAGCAAAAGGCAAAACTGTCTATAACAAGTGCCCCTTCCCCCAGGTTGAAAGAGTAAGACAGTGTAGTAAACATACCGTATATATAAAGTTCTTCACAACCTGCAGCTGGACTACAATAACGGTACACTAAAGTTTCTATAACTCAATATATGGACATAATTATTCAGTATATAGGCCTACTTCAGATAGCATAATAATTTGTATGGAAACATTTATGAGTGTTGTCTGGTATAGAAAAACAACAGTAATTCATGATTAATAAGGTCCTAAATAAACTAAAGTCTAACACTATAATATACAGAATAATAAGACTTTGGGAGTTTACATAAATGGGGCTTACCACTCGGGAGTAAATAGGTCTATTAAAATGTCCGCAAGATAATAGTAACCTTATTCAGCTTATGTTCTCGAAAGAAAGTCTATAATGATCATATTCACCTCGCTGTTTTCGGATTGTTTTAGAACGATGGCAGGCGGCACAGCACTTACTGTACACTTTACACCAGAAACATTAGAACGATGGCAGGCGGCACAGCACTTACTGTACACTTTACACCAGAAACATTAGAACGATGGCAGGCGGCACAGCACTTACTGTACACTTTACACCAGAAACATTTCATCCTTTGACTAATAGCACCGTCGGCATCGCTAGCCTTTTGTCCAAGAAAATCTCATAGCTCCCGTAAACCTCCAGAATTAATTAATTTAGCAAAACTGTGAGTTAAGGATTTTATATGTAAATACATTATGGTCACATTTTCAGTTCCTGAGGAAGGGGAAAGGAAACATAATTAGGAAAATACACAAATAGTTATGATTTTCGTCTTGCAGTAGCCAGAAAATTAATGATTCGTACGAGAATACATTAGTTTTGTTTTCTATTGGTTTGCCTCGCTGAAGCCCAGTTGCAGTGCATGCATTAACTCTAGAAGATTAGCTGAATTCGAATGTCACCGTTTGATGGATTTCTTGCGAATTGTCAGATTTCCTATTCAGCCACTTATCTCTTAAGATATTTATTAGGATCGGGGAATGATTCCAAGATTTTGCCTTGGATGAATCTGCACCTCCTGCGAATATCTGAACACCGTTGGAATTTCGAAATGTCATGCGTGATTTTTTCCACCCAACATTCCTTGACTCAGTTATTTTAGTGTATATATTTAGAAGCATGGACAACCGGATAATATCTGTTGACGCATTTTTATCCATTAATCTTCTTAAGAGACCTTTCAATGAATTATAATGGCATATCGTAAATGCATAACAAGATCTCGGAGAACGTAGATAATTAATAAAAGGTACATAATAATCCGTATTATAATGTAAACCAATGTTTTAACTAGACAACTTTGGTAATCGACACTCTTAATTGGAAGCATGTTTATTAACCCATTTTCCTAGAAATCATGTTACGATAATGTTTGTTATATGAAGGGACATGACCAACATAACGTCATGGTATAAGATGGCCGCTGGTGTTACTACCTTATCTAAAGTAAAACATTCACGCACTATTAACTGGCCAATCTCTAATTGTTTGAGCGGTGCTGCAATGGCACATGTTGTATAATTTTCTATTAACGGCTTGAGGATTATGACCTATTTTGCCAGTATATTCTGGCCATCATTAGACGATTGTATGCAATTTAGGAAGGGTATGTGGGCATGGAAAGGATACATACTATCTCAATTAACACTGTGACTTCCATATACCCTTCCTAATCTGAATACAATTGTCTAATAATAGCCAGAATAATCTCTCAAAACGCGTCATGATCCTCAAGGGGTTAAAGTCAGTTTGCCTACCTATATAATAGTATAACGTTTCTTAACCTTATAAAGATATATACTGGGTATTAACTTAATCTACCTTACAATTAAACAAAGAGGAATACATCTTGTCAGCTTAGTTAACAAAGAGACTGGCTTACTGGACCTTCAAATACACATTTGCTACTGAGAGTGCTGAATATAATGGTTTAAGTAAGATCACTTGCTCTGAGAAGTTGTCCCCATTATGGTGTCTTTTGGTCCTGATGACTTTACCAGGAGATGGAACTCAAGTCAAATCCTATTTACCTAATTGTAAATCGTTATAATTATACTGTATGCCGATGTGTTTAAGTTATGCATGACACATTTCATATACTGTATAATCTTATCTTCTTATCATTGACATTGTAAAATTATTACAGATTCAGATACAAATAACTATAATTCTTGGCAATACTCAAGGCAGGTTTTACCTTCTACATTGTAACTTCAAACAAATATATTGGTTGTCAATCACATTTCAAAATCATAACCTGCTAAATATTATTTAATATTGTTGAAGGGTTTGGTTAAGGGGGTTATTAAAGTGAGTGCAAGCGGATGTGGTGTTTTTACAAGCAGTATTACCATAAATGTCTTCCTATACTGTACGTGTAGGTATTAATTAAGGGTAGTGCACATTTGTATACACGTGTACGCTATCGACATCGTTAACGAATATGAAATACTTTTTTTTTTGTGGTGAGTGGATTAAGGTGTCAGATCAATGGTTCAATATTGTTATACTCGAGTATTTACTTAATTCCTATATAATGAGTGGTAGGCCTACTTTATGACCGTCGTATTTTTTTTTTTTTCATGTTATTTTATTTCTAATTTGTATTTATTTTTCTTATACATCAATGACTCATACCTTTTGGTTGATCTATCTACCAATATGCTTAATTATCAGCCCTTGTGGCATACTCAATATAAATAATGTTTTACATTCACTATTTTCGTGGTTTGTATTTCTACCAGTTTGTCATAGTTTCAATGAATGCGCGGTGTTTCTTTCCATAACTCTTGGTCTTTGTACCTTTGAAGTATATGAAGCGTTTTGGCAGTGTATTTTGGCCATTAATATATGATTTTATGCAGCTTAGGAAGGATATGTGGGAATTAGTACGGTAAAGACTATCTAAATAAACCCTTTGACTTCTATATACCCTTCCTATTCTGAATAAAGTCGTCTAATAAAAGTCAGAACACAGAAAAGAAATGCGTAACCGGATCTTGAAAGGATTACAAACTGCAGTGTGATGAACATGCAACTCACTCCCATGCTACAACTTATGCAAGCCGTTGTACTGACATGGTTACAGTTCGATGTCATCTGGAGGACTCGGCACATTACACAAAGGTCTAAACTCTAAAGCAACGTCTTTGACAAGATGAGAGTTATTCTTACATTGTATATACTGTACATAACAATGGCCGACATTTATATACTAATTCCTGTGATCAAAATATTTCGCCGTTAAAGGGGGATAATCTTATTTATATTTGGTTATTATTTATATTATATTATAACTGCCTTCGTGGTGTAATGTATAAGGTGTTGATATTCGGTGTGAGCATCCTGGGTTCGAGTCCACGGACTGCCACATGTGTTTGTAATATTTCATTAATCGATTTTAGGAGTAGAGTTGGTTGTTGGATAGAACATAATAATATATTAATAGTTTTCTCTCTAGACATCTATCACAAAAAAAAAAAAAAAAAAAAAAAAAAAAAAAAAAAAAAAAACACTCTTTGAGATACATTTGTACATTTGTCGGTAGCAAATTATCCCGGCCGAAGGAAATTACAGGCTCACTGTCAGCCGCCATGAAAAATAATTGACACCTAAATTGCACGAAAGGTCTTAACATTGACAATACATGGGATAAAGTCTTATAATCGCCAAACTAGTGGGGTGTACATCTTAAAATTGCATAACTAAGGGGCTAAACATGAGGGAGAAAGGGGTCCAGTAAAAACAAATAACGTAATGGTGACAGAGGGGTTAACTGTGATTATATATTGACAGAGGGACGAACTTTCTTTTGTGCAACTAAAGAATTTGCCTTTCCGTCCGTTTAGGTTTCGCTGAAAAAGAAACAATTATTCGAAACAAAGATTATGAGCAATGTGTAAAAGAGAATAATGGTAGGCCTATGGATTAAGCTATGGTAATTAACATGAAGGACATTGTCTATACCCTGTTCCAGATAGGTAGGCTATACATCGCAAACCCTAACCTCTGTAATACACAACGGGCTGGAACAAATAGGCTGTAAATCTCCACATCTCTTCCCTGGATGACCCTTCCCAAATGGTAGAGGTTAATGTTGAAGAGTTTAGGCCTACGTATTTAGAGCAGGGTAGAGGGGTGATTGTATATGAAGGCATCACCGTAAAGTGTCAATGAAGTTTGATTATATTGCTACCATACTGGTGGTCCTATATTGCTACCATACTGGTGGTCCTATATATCGTGTTATAGTTTCATTAACGCCTTACGAGCGGGCCCGTCAGTAACTTCTACTACCTGCCAAGCGGGTGGTTTTACCCTAAATTAGCTTATTTCCGTGCTCTTTTTCATGCATAAACAAGAGCCAGAGCGTAATACAATTATGTATCCCTGAAAGGGCGATAATTGAGCTTTCCAATGACACCAGAACCATCCTTCTACGACCACGCGTTCTCTTGCAACGGATCGTGCACGACGAAGGAAAAATCCCTAAAATACGGTAATTTCCTAACATTATTCCCTGTGTAGCGAGGCAGTGAGTGTGGGTGTGTGTGGAGTAGGGCCCAGTGCTGGCGCGAGAGCCGTGCCGGACGGTCAGAGCCGACTACGCTCCTCCCACCGCTCGATCGTCTCTCTCTCGGAGCCAAATATTGCTCAGAGTTGAACACCGCCTTAAGTCGGTCCCTGCCACATAGTCCTTTCTTCTCTAGACCGACTTAAGTCCGGCCCCGCTAGACAAGGGTTAAGGGAGCCCAACTCGCTTTTTTTCTCTTTCTTTCCCTCATTCTCTTTGGTTCGTAACCATTCGGCCCCATTCAGCCTACTAATTTAAGACGTTTACCCCCATGCAGGTGTCAATATTTTCTTGGCGAGCGGTAGCGAGCCAGCATATATACATTTTTGTTTTGACAGCAAGCAAAAATTTGTACATTTTTCGATAGAAAAATTTCTCCGGCGAAGACAGATTTCTCCATACAATGCTGGCTCGCTATCGCTCGCCAGGAAGAAATCGACACTTGGATTGGGATAAACGTCTTAAAACAGTGTGCTGAATGGGGGCCGAATGGATGCAAGCCAGGCAAAGAGAAAAGGAAAGAGACATAACAAAATCCAGTGGCCTCCCTTAAGGAAAACCAATGAATGTCCAGCTCTTTCAAAGGAAGACTGGGTATTAGCCAAGCTATTTGACCACCATAAACTCAAAAATAAATATAATTAAATACATAATAATATCACTATATCATTATGTTAATACTATTATTTTGTAAATGCTCCACTATGAATAATGTACAGCTGTTAGATATATTTTATGGTTGTCCATAATTATATAGCGCATCACATGCAGTACTTCCGAAATTAATCAAGATATAATTTTAGAGCTTATTAAGTATGCATACGGGCCGTTTATTCAACAAGTCTGTTCAGCATAGTTTCCTCCTACATATATTTACAATATAAGTTCGTATGTTACTTTTTCACACATATATTTACTTTGACTTTGAATTCACCAGAAATACGTTATATACACTTTACAAAATTATCTGATAACTTTAACTGAAGAACCAGAACTCTCTCTCTCTCTCTCTCGCTGTAGTACTCCACTTGATCCTCTAAGCTCCACCTCAAGGACCAGCCAACATACAGTACTTTCCGCTACACAAGAGTGTCCATTATATCTCCAGTAATAATATTTTTGGCCCGACACTTTTACATGCTTGTTACAGTACCTGGCAAGTAGTATACCTTTTCTGTTAACCCCATGAGTACAGTCGACCAAATAGGACTAAGACACCTCTCGTATGTTTTGCTCATATTTCACTGTAGTATTATTTGAAGAGGCAAGAGACGGTACCTCAAGTACACAGAGGCATCCCCGTGCAATAACGAAACCGACTTTGGCAATAATGTCCTAAATATTTTAATATAGCCTACCACCAGCATTGGTGAAGTTGGCACTGGTTGAGATGTACTGTAGTGGTTGAGTTGTCGGGTGAGTCCGTGTTAGTGTGTGAGCAGTGGACGGGTTGATGGTGGTAACAGATGGACGATCGGTATATTAGGTTAGTGAGGCTCTGTTGACACCAACGTACCCTCACTCACTCACTCACTCACTCACTCACTCACTCACTCACTCACTCACTCACTCACTCACTCACTCACTCACTCACTCACTCACTCACTCACTCACTCTCTCTGTTCAGCAGCATATATTAGGTAGTGTAACTCTTCATCTTTGAAAGTTATAATATACCCATAACCTCCACACTGCATGTTTGATTTGTATATATTTTGTATTCCAAATGTCTCACAATGTGCTTGATATAATAGCTTCATATAGTTGAACTTTAGACGGATTTTAATCTACTGAATTATCTATGTAAACAAACACATAAAAGCCCCCCCCAAAAAAAAGAAAAAAAAGAAAAGAAAAAAAAAAGAAAGAAAAAAGAAAATTGTGGACTAAGCTAGAGAATAAAAAACACTGCACCGATGGACGAGATTCATTCGTGGCCACACCTTCGGATATCAAGGCGTCTGACAATAGATAGGTAGTGAGAGTGATTATGAGCAATATACATTATACATGTAATACTTTTGAGACATTTGTTGAAAAATTATGAAATATAAATTTGTGATGTACAGTATATGATATGTGTGGCATCTTTAGGTAGAATATACAGTAATGATGGGGTAGCTTTATCAACTCTTGAACAACGCTAACAAATATTATCTATCTATCTATCAATCTATTGCCGGACGCCTTACTCCCCTTTATGAGGGTGACCACACACATAATGCCCCCAAGCGGACCTATCCCCTGTAAGAGGGACAACCTGTGACAGTTTAGTGAAGGACTTAAAGGATTGACCACTCAATTTATGGTCCGTCCGACTCTGAGGCCTTCTATGTATCTTAATAGCACTATTTTTCTGCAGTGGTGTGCGGCTAATCCATCCACTAACCTGCCTCACCCTTAGGTAAGCAGTACCGATTTGTATAAAATGTACTCCCCTAGACAGGTTGCCGACCAAAGCTGACGAGTCCCATCCACCCGTATCTTATGCAAACAGTTGTTGATAGTGTGCTAAAATATATGCAAATATGGGGTTTTTGTATTGTTAAAAATACACTGTAATTGAGGCGTTTTATCAAATTAAAGTATAACCATGTTGAACATTTGGATATTGCAGTTCAAACATTTGTGAAAGTGGCTTAAAAAATCTAAACAAATAAGTAAATAAATAAATGTATAAGTGTATAGTGAGTAAAACACGTGTACACATAACTGCTTTTATCTCCCCAATAAATACATTGTTCGTAATTATAACAATCAGATAAAGCTGAATTCCAGTTAAACTTGTTTCTTATTCAAATATTTTTCAATGTACGATTAAATGCGTTTACAGTCATGAACAGTACCAACTATAAGTGTAATAGCCGTTTCCTGTGAAAGGAAAAATTGCATTTATTCCACACACTTCACCTTCAAAGTTCAGTTCCTACATCACAGACTGCTCTCTCTCTCTCTCTCAATACTCGTCGTGTTCCCCTTGTTGCTTCCCTTCACCATTACGTATTCCTCCCAACCTGGCACCTATAATGTATTCCTCTCACAAAACTGGTTCTTGTAATATTAGATCTGTAACACCAATATCGCCACTTGCTCGTCTAGCCCCCACCCCCTCCTCCCACCTCTAGTTACTCGTACGCCACTTCCTCATTCCAATATGTCTATATTTACTGCGAACAAACATGTTGACGAACTATATTCTAGCCTTAGCTACCAAATCATGCATACTCTTGCAATTGACCTATATGTTATGGATACTTCACATTCGTCACTACTGCATTATATCCTACGAATGTATGACATATGCGTTTTATATAAATCGTGCGGGCTTCAAATATATGTTCCGTACAGTACCATTTAATATATGTTCCGTACAGTACCATTTAATATATGTTCCGTACAGTACCATTTAATATATGTTCCGTACAGTACCATTTAATATATGTTCCGTACAGTACCATTTAATATATGTTCCGTACAGTACCATTTAATATATGTTCCGTACAGTACCATTTAATTAGCTACGTTTCTTTAGCTACCACTGCATTTCACTCACTGGTGCAATAATACTTTTCAAATGGCTCTATGTGAAAACTTGATCGTCACCGTCCCTAGCTCATCAGGCTTAACAACAAGGCAGAAACTGTTACCGGTCCATTATCTAATGGTGAGACAGCATTACATTATAATTATAACTAACTTGTCTAACATAATTATGTTAAGTGAATTGAATGAGGTGGCACGGATGAAGTGAGTTCAGTAAGTGGATAAAAGTGAAACACCACGGGTGAAGTAAAGTGTAGAGGACGAACAGTGTAGTAGGTATAGTTTTAACTGTTAATTAAACCTTCCACATTCTCCCCAGTCCTATTTCTTAATCCAGGCCAACAACACCATCACCAACATCAATAATAACAATTACAAAAGAAGACGACCAACAAAACAACGAGAAAAATAGTATGTATGTGTATGTGTGTGTGTTTGTACTAGTACACTAACTAGACATTGATTAAAGACTATTGTAGCACGAACATGAAGAAGTGATGATAGTGGCAGATATAATGAAGTGATGATAGTGGCAGATATAATGAAGTGATGATAGTGGCAGATATAATGAAGTGATGATAGTGGCAGATATAATGAAGTGATGATAGTGGCAGATATAATGAAGTGATGATAGTGGCAGATATAATGAAGTAACGCCATAATAAAGTAAAGTACCGTGTTCAGTACATTGTTGTCGAGGGGTGAGGGAGAAAACAAATATCAAATTAAAGACAACAGAAAAGGGCAGTATAATAAAGATGAAACAATGCTGACATGAAGAACGGTCCTCAAAACAACATCACCGAGAGAAAGAAGTTTGCACAAATGTACATAGATACATTGCCCTTACTTATTGTATTTAAGTCTAACTACATACAGATGAAAGTGATAAGAGGCAAAAATATATCTTCGAGAAACACGCTTACATTTGCTTTTACCCACATACTAGTTTGTGTTCCTTAGGTCAATAGGCATACGGACAAATACAATCAAACTAAGAATATTTTAGTGTCCATATTTTGTCATGGTAAACGTGGTGATTACGCTATCCCTCCATTCAAAGATGGCTTTATGAAAGGCATTTTTGAGTTACTGTAAAATATACACACACACACACACACACACACACACACAGCCCGTAGCCTAGTAGGTAGAGCTCTCGTCTCACACACGAGGGGTCGGGGGTTCAATCCCTGGCCGGGCGGAGACAAATTGGGCTTGTCTCCTTTCATGTGTTAGCCTCAGTTCACCTAGCTGTAAATAGGTACCTGGAATAAGTGGACGACGTTGTGACATCCCATCTGGGGTTGGCAAAATTGGTACAAGGCGAGATGGGTATCATATGGTTCACCTAAGCTGATGGCTACCTAAGCCTTCGGGCGAGACGGTACCGTCTATAGTGAGAATGGTACCATACAGATCCACCCTAAGCCTTCGTTTCCGATGTCGCCAATTGGCTAAATACAGACTACACACACATCCACAGCCATTCCAACGATACATATAACACCTACACATATAGGAGGCGGGAAATAACGAGCATGCATACTCCCGCAATACAACTAGAGTAAGTACAACTAGAGTAAGTACACACAAACACACACATGTGAAAAGAGTTGAAATTAACACAGACATATGAAAAATATAGAGAGACAGTCAAACACCCACCCCAAGGCAAAATAGGGAGGCGGATGGACTTCATCAGGCCACAGCCATCCGCCCGTAATCGGTTTTCTGTTATAACTGTGGCAAACCGGCTATCTCTATAATACCTGGTGTAGAGTGTTTGCCCTAAAAGAAAAAGTAGTATAGTACTAATGAAATAGTCAAAATCAGGGGGTTGACAAATTCGGGAAGTTAATTTTGTAGTCAGAAGTAGAGTAGACAAAATCAGTTAGTTCAAATTGGGGAAGTCACATTTTGTTGTCGGATATCGAAGAAGAAATCCATTAACTACGTCAAAAAGTATTGAAACATATTTAGCATGAAATAAAGTGAGGTTGAGCTCTGGGAGGCAGGGAACGCTCAACCCCCACTCTGACAGGATCAGCCCATCTCCTTGGCATCAACATTCTGGTAATAATACGTCGACATATTCAGTAGATGCAGTGTGTGGTAAATTCAATGACGTCATCATTATTAGCTGAGATGCTCTTCACAAATTTACTCATATCATCTCTAGCAGTTCTAAGATGGTGTTTCTTGAAATATGTCACTTGTTATAATATTTTTTAATTTATTGTAGTTAAAATGTCTAATTGGTAGTTTGTTAAAATGTCTTTTTAAGAGGTATATTTCATATCCTTGTTCCAACAATTTTCTAATAAGGATCTTACAAGCCTCTAAAAAGTCTTCATATTTGGAACAGACTCTACTATAGCGTATTATTTGGGAAGTAAAAACACCATAGCTTTGTCTTTTGGGGATATTTCCGCAAAGAAAGGGAAAGTTAACTATATGAAATTGGAAATCTGTTCGTTTGTCATAAAGTTTTGTTACAAATTTCTTATCAATTACTTCAATTTGTATATCGAGGAATGAAGCTTTCTTATCGGAGTCATTTTCTTTATTTAAAATAAACTCCTCAGGGTAGATGTCTGTCTTAATTTTATCAAATATGTTGCCACTGTTGAACAATATTATATCATCAATATATCTTGAACACTTGCTTATTTGTTTGCATGTTCCGTATTTAGTACGAGTGTTATCTTGCATATAAAAGAACTCGTAATTATGAAGAAATAGATTGGCAAAATCTGGCCCTGGGTCTGTTCCCATTGGAATGCCTATATTTTGCTTACATATGAAATCACCACATTTTAAAAACACACACACACACACACACACTTTCAACTTTATCAAAACAACCATCATCACCTCTGACAGTATTTAATTCTCGACGACTAGATTCTTAAAATTACCCCAACCCTTACAATAGTGTCCAAATTACGACTTACCTCCACGACAGTATTCTCGTTCGCACAATAAATACTAATCCCAACACCAATGCTCCTTCCCCAACACTATCCTCTACATTATCCTAATATTTAATAAGAATGTTTATCACAATGATATCCCCACAACCATGATTATCCCACCACGACTGTCTATCATCCGATAAATTAAAAACAGAACCCGAACCTTTTAAGAATTGGCTATACACTTTAGTGTTGGCCCGAGTTGCTGAACATACCAGTTGGCCGAAGTGGTCGGCACACGTAGGTTATTCTAATACGGAAATAGTTTAATATTAGAGTTTGAAGAAGAAATTATACATAATTAAACTCATTGCAAAGGTTGCATTATGATTTATTCGATGATGAATATTTTTAGTTTATTGACAGGTTAATCAAAATATATTTGAAAATAATAGGCACATTAGTTTATGTCTGTAACCTTCACTCTATAAATCGCGGACATAAGTTTTTAGGAAACTCTAAGATTTCTCGTAATTATCTGTTGGTGGGACCGGGTTGGTGGACAGTTAAGTCGTTAAATCCTGCCAATCAACTGTTAAGATGTCTTCAGGTTATACAAACATTACTGAACACTTAATCTCACATTCCTGCCTACAATCACATATATGTGTTCTCTTCTTCAACTAGTTAATGAGTCTCAAACAGTTACCCATTTATATTAAACTAAATATTCACTTACATATATTTTCCATAGACTTGCTCAATGCATTCCCAATTAACACCTAACGAGCGGCCTAAGCGGTAATTTGTATGTACCGCCCAGCAGGGTGTTTTACCCTAAATAGGGTTGTTTACGTGATCATTTTCATGCCTAAATAAGCCCAGAGCGTAAAACAAGTATCTATCCCTGAAAGGGCATAAACAGAGCTTTCCAATGACACCCCAACCATCCTTGTACGACCACTGGTTTTCTTGCAACGATTGCGCAACACGAGTGCAAAAACCATGTAATTAGGTACATTCCCTACATAATTCCCTGTGTAGCGAGTGTGAGGGGGAATGGAAGGGTGGTTTTTACTTCAGTTGGCCCACCGCGGTGGTGGGCGCCGGTCATAGCCTTACTACGCTCCTCACACCGCTCAGCTCTCTCTCTCTGCAACATTACGTGCTGAAAATGGCACACGACATAAGTTGTGAACCGCCACTTAGTCCAAATTTATTTCACACGACATAAGTTGCGCGCCGCCAAAGAAGGGTTAAGAAAATGTTCACCTAATCTCATGAACTTCTACCTAATTAGTTTCACGTCACTCAGGCAATATATTTACTCGCAATTAACTGCAATTACATAATAAGTATATAGTACATAGTAAGAGACAGTTGAGAACACCTAATTACTGGAAGGCTGTTTTAACAAGAGTAGTGATATGGAGATTCCAAGAAAAAGAGACACAAGGAACATTGATAGAAGACGAATGGTTGACTTGTGTATTGTTGAAGAGTAAGGGACATTCGTGTGGAAGAGTGTGATAGGTACATAGATGGAAACATTCGGTTTTGGAAACATTGAAAATAAAATTATTTTGCTTTGCCCCAATCGGACATAGTTGATATATTAGAAGATTGAATGGTGAAAGTTGTCTAATCTCTGTATTGTAAGGGGTCTCTAAGCACAGGCAAGGTGGAAAATTAATAAGCTAACAAATGAAGTGGACACCTGACACAATAACGGGTGGTGATAATTACTCTGGCTGCCACTGCTTCCCCCAGCCAATCCAGGTACGATTATATAATATTATATATATATATATATTCGGGGAACTGGCTGGTAGAAATTGAATTAACAAGCAGAATGCATCTATCTGGTGCATCTAGTTTATGTTTCGCCACGCTGATAGTAGCCCGATGAGCACTTCATCATTCTGTGTGCATAGTATGTGGGGGTGTATGTAAAATATTGTTGTACTGTTGGAATGGCTGTGGATGTGAATGTAATCTGTGACAAGTTTAAGAAGCCAGATTCTGCTGATTAGGAGTTAGTATATGCATGTGTACATGCGAAAATGGTCTACCACACCTCTAATGTCCGCCAGTGCAGCTTAGGGTACGGGAAGCCCTGCCAGTAAGTCAATAAACATACAGTTATCCAGCGAGGGATCGAATCTGGGTCCCCCATGTACGAGGTGAGTACATTACCGCTTATCTCACTGGCTCTAATGTGAGAGTGACCATGATAATCTTGACTCTTTCTTGTTCTAACCCGTTCTAAAATAGTACTTTATCAACTCATGTATGCAAATATGCATATTGCGATCATTTAATATAGTTACTTATAATATTATTAGGCTATATGTATCTAATTATACCTTCATAATGCATCCAAATATTTAAAGATACATTCATATATCCACTAGTCTCTCTCTACATAATAATGTTACGCGAGTTACGGTTTTAAATAGCCATTAGAACACTCGAGCTACATCCGGCGAATGTTGGGAATATAATCAGTCTCACATTATACCGTTAGGTCATAAAATCCAATATAACTCTTGGTACATCGTCAGCCTCCCCCCTCATAGCGCGATGATTTAAGATTAATAACAAATTCTTACTATGACTGGAGGAGAATCACTCAATGGTTCAACTGTACCTATCCCGTCATGAACTAGGAATATACTGAGAAAGAGCGATTTAATTGTAATGGAATGAGTCGGGGTTATATATTAATATGGACATTGAAATGATATACATTGTTTAAATAATATCTTGCACATCCAGTACTTGACCTTGTATAAAATTAAGTACCGGGTAACAAGATATGTGAATTATCTCCTGATTCTCACTGTAATTCTCCCTTTCAAGGTTTCATTTGAAACCCCTGTTGGTAGCTTTGAACTAGCGTCAGAGCTACGATTGTCAATATCACCACATCTCAATATACCTAGGAAAAGCACAGTATACATAAATGTATTAGATGATTACTCTTAGTGCTTGTATAGTATAAAGTAGAGGTCATGAGATTCTAAAACAATATATATTGCTGATAAGGACTCAAATATAGTTAATAAGTGGATTAATTATCATAACACACATGCGCCTTTTTTTTTTTTTTGTACTATATATAAGAGTCATTTATGACTATGAGTGACTTTAGAACACAATAAGTAATAAACAATTGTGTCATACAGTATCTCCCGCAGAACCTTGGTACGGCGAATTGACCTGTATATTTTGAATTATGGCAATGGATAGTTCATTTTCCATCTTATTCACTGATGAATTAGATAGCAAATCAAACAAGGTAGTTCAATAGTACTGTGCTACTCAAAACACCAATATCGAAAGTTGAAATTGGGAGAATAATACATATTAACCAAGAGATGCCCAAACCACAAAATAATTGTAGCTACCCTCATGGTGGTAGGCATACCAGTGGTTTTAATTACATAATAATGGTAAAAATATGTTTCAGAGTTTGTTGAGCAAATAGTCAGAGCTAGAGATACAAATAATTTTATGTTGACTATTCGTAGATTAAAAACATATGGTAAAGTAAAGATAAATAATGACTTACGTGGGTAATATATGTACACTAAAACATGAGCAGTTCAAAAAGATAAAAATATATAATTCTAGGAGGTTATTTTATTGTATTGGTTGAATGAAGGCCAAACACGTGGAGAGCAAATCTGGGGAGTGTGTGCCAGAGTGCATCAATTAATCCATTTACCTGCAACCCTTCAAAGTGCTTCACTCTGCAGGTATTTAATTAACCTACCAGTATACTGTTATATACGTACTTGCATGTAATGTGAAACGGGGATAGTGTCAGGTAAATTTAATAGATATAATGGAGGGCGTTTTGTATATATGCATTTGTAGTAAATACATCTGACACTATGGCACATACACAATGTTATCATAGAGATGATGGTTAGATGCGTATGCAATGAAACAAATATTTAACTGTACACTACTGCAACATGTTATTATCTCTATTTGCCTAGTTGTGCAATATAATCAACATTATGTATAAACCATTTACCCTAATTCAGATGTTATGTTAATTTACGAAATTACTCAGTCTTACAATACTTTAATTTTCAATGTTGTATTAATGCATGATTTTTAGTTCGCGTTTTGTAAATGTATAACATTCACATTATCCCTAACTCATTTTTCCTCTGCACATAATTAAGTTTCTGTTTTAACATCCGAACTAATACTATTTATAATGTAGATATACTGTATTGGTCTGGATTTCGATAATGAAATATAATTTAGAACAGATTATATAAACAATTATATTTATAAGATATAATCACAGTTTTCAAAATAATGGTATACAATGCCATTGTACCCTTTTTCAGATCGCAATATATGTGTTGTTATAACCGATGTTTCTTGTTATATAGAAGATGGGCATTATAACTTTGATTATACAAATGTAGAACTTCAATTGTTACTAATTATTATAGCTTTTTGCATCTTCCTTCTATGGCGCAGGATTCAATAGTATATAATGATTTACAACATTAAAATTAGTTGTATTGTACATAATACATCAAAATTTAAGCCAAGTTTGATATTGTAATGACAAGAGTGTTGATTTATCTCACTGCTGAAGTTGGCTTCCATAGACATAGCTGGAAAATAACTGGTATCGGTAATTAATATGTATTTCATATTCACAGTGTATGTGTCATTCTACATTGTTCATTATTTCATAATCTCAGATAATAAATATTCAACTGAACTCCAGAATAGTTGTAACAATTACTAAATTAATACCTCTAACACTATATTTAGATAATTAATAGTACCAGTTGAAAGGCAACGCATACAAGTGATCATGCTTAATTACTGCACGAGTAGAAATTATAATTGACCTCTCTCGCTCTTGCTCTCTCTATCTCTCTCTCAAATACGATGACAGACGGCACAGCGACGATTTACGATACAAATGAGATGTGGATGGGAATAAGTTACGGCACAACCCGATGATAAATAACTCAGAGTTTATGAGAACGCTTCGTCCAGCTGACTTATTTATACATTTACAATATTTCAAATTGTATTGCCTGCCACAGCTGAAGCACACACGTACACTATACCACACGCAAGCATTCAAATGCTCACAAACACATCCAATTACACCACATGCTCAGTGATCATTGCTCACACACACACATCCATAAGAACTGTTCCATATAATGATCTGATAAATCTAAATTTTCAACGTGTTATTATCGGTTTCCTGTATAATAATTGCATACCTATATTAAATATATACCGTATCATTAATGTGTTGCATGGGATTGTATACGTTGACATAATTATCGAGGTATCTGAATTGGAGGATATAAATAACCTTGTCCCTAACTTTGTATTATAAGCAGACCTTCTAAAAAGATCCAGAAAATATTAATGGCAAATAAGAAGTTCAAAAATGCTGATGGGAGATGGAGAAGGAAAAAGGCCCTTTAAAGGTCATGGACGTTGACTGAAAGTATTATTTTCAGGAGAGCTAATGGACTTGAGAGAGAGAGAGAGTCAGAGAGAGAGAGAGAGTAGAGGATGAGAGGAGAGAGAGGAGTGAGAGAGAGGAGAGGAGAGGAAGGAGAGTCAGAGAGAGGAGAGGAGAGAGATCAGAGAGGGCAAGAGAGAGAGAGAGAGAGAGAGAGAGAGAGAGAGAGAGAGAGAGAGTGAGAGAGAGGAGAGAGAGAGGAGATAAAGCGAGAGAGAGAGAGAGAGAGAGGAGATAGAGCGAGAGAGAGAGAGGAGATAGATAGATAGAGAGAGAGAGGGAGAGAGAGAGATAGAGAGAGAGAGAGAGAGAGAGAGAGAGAGAGAGAGAGAGAGAGAGAGAGAGAGAGAGAGAGAGAGAGAGGGGGGGGGGGAGACTACTGTGCCCCTCTAAAATGTTCCGTAAACAGCAAGGCCAGAACAATGGAAGCGAAAGATGAAATACATTTATCAAGACATCTACACGTCAGGATCTCCCTGCGGACTATCCCTTATTCTTCAACAATACAAAAATCAATCCTTCATCTTCTCTCAATATTCTTGGTGTCTCTTTTTCTTCTGCTCTCAGTTGGAAGGACCATATTACCAGTCTTGCTAAGGCAGCCTCCCAGAAGCTGGGTGTGCTCAACCGCCTTCGGGGGTTCTTTACCCCTGCACAGCTTCTTGCTCTGTACAGGGGCATAGTGCGTCCTTGTATTGAGTATTGTTCACATGTGTGGGGAGGTTCCTCTCACATTGCTCTCCTAGACAAAATTGAAAGGAAGGCCTTTCGTATCATTAACTCCCGTCCACTCACCAACTCTCTGCAATCTCTCTCTCTTCGCCGCAATGTTACATCTCTCTCGCTATTCTATCGCTACTATAATAATCAGTGTTCCTCAGAGCTCTCCCAGTGTATACCACCTCCTTTACGTAGGGCACGTGGTACCCGTCTTGCAACAGAATCCCACCCCTATTCTGTGCAACTCTCCAACCCAAGAGTGAAACGTTTCTCTCAGACTTTCTTCTATTCAACAGCTGAGCTCTGGAACTCTCTCCCAGAATCAGTCTTTCCCTCTCCCTATGACTTAAATTGCTTCAAACTCCGTGTGTCCAGGCATTTTGGCTCGAGCGTCCCTTGATTTTGGCCCTGTCACTCTTTCAACTATGGGGGAGGCACTCGTTATAGGCAGTTCTGCCTTTTGCCTCCCTTACTCACATAGAAGAAAAAAAGGTCAATATACAGGAGGCGCTACAATATAGGTAGCAAAATTCTAATGGTAGTTTTGGGTTCCTATCATCATATGCTTCATTTCTATATACTTTTTATCCCCGGGAAAAAAAAATAAAATCTTGGGATTTTTCATTTATTTTCTTGGGATTTTTTGTTTTGGTCATTAACCTAACCAAAAAACCTAACCTAACCTAACCTAATAGACCCCAAATACATTTAGGTTAGGTTAGGTTAGGTTTTTTGGTTAGGTTAATAAACAAAATAAAAACAAAATCCAATTAAAAAATAAAAAACCCAAGATTTTTTGTTTTTTTCCCGGGGATAAAAAGTATATAGAAATGAAGCATATGATGATAGGAACCCAAAACTACCATTATAATTTTGCTACCTATATTGTAGCGCCTCCTGTATATTGACCGAAAAAAAAATCTACAATTAAAAGGCAGAATGATATTCAGTACATTATTATCAGTTAATAAAACGCATACAAAGGTAAAATTAATAACACTCTCTGGTTAAACCTAAGCTGTGTTAATAGTACACGACCCTATTTGCAGAGGGTAATTTATACAATAATTTAACAAATCAAATAGTATTTACATTTTAGCAACCCCAACGCCTTTAAAACAACTCTAATCCCACCCTAACCTATTATAATGATTATCCTAAACTCCAACGATACTCAGGAAATGTTCGGATAGTTTTGGGGCTATTATAATTATAGCTATATAATTACAAAACAGGACATATATAGTGAAACTAGACACTAGTCTTTGATGGAACCCCACCATTATTCCCCCGAGCGCGGCCATCTGCGTCAATGAATCCCCAAAATGATCTTCCCTCCCCCCTTAAACTTCTCCTTACTCATGACGGCCTCGCTTGATTTACATTATTAGTTTATTAGTTATCTGGGTCAATATTTACGAGTGCACCACAGCTGGGATCTCATTTCTAATGGTAGTTTTGGGTTCCTATGCTTCATTGCCATATACTTTTTATCCACCGGATTGTTTTTGGTTCTTGTTTTTTTTTTTTTTTTTTTTTTTTTGCATTAACCTAACCAAAAAACCTAACCTAACCTAACCTAAATGTATTTGGGGCTATTAGGTTAGGTTAGGTTAGGTTAGGTTAGGTTAGGTTAGGTTTTTTGGTTAGGTTAATGCTAAACAAAAAAAAAAGCCAAGAAAAGAAAATATTTTCCGGTGGATAAAAAGTATATAGCAATGAAGCATAGGACGATAGGAACCCAAAACTACCATTAGAAATGAGATCCCAGCTGTGGTGCGACTCGTAAATATTGACCGTTATCTGTGTGATGCAGGATAACTTACCTGGCCTCAAAGTGGCTGCAGTAAATCCTGTTAAAGTTAAAATCCTGTGAATAAGGAAAACCGGACGACACTGGCGCGGCGGCACTTGGAAAACATAAACACAGACTGGGCAGGCTCTGCTGACCAAGGGACCCGTAGTATAATCCACGAGGAAAGAATACGGAGTGTTAACTCCTATGGGGGATTCTGAAGCCAAGATAATGACATAGCTTGGTCAATAGATGGCACTGTGATCACCGGCGTGTCGTCTGTCTGTTTACAACAAATGACAGGAACGACGTGAGGGGTGTGGCAGAATAAAAATAGACGAACTGGCCGTGACCTACACATTCCATTTCTTCCCAAAAGACTATAAGTATGGAACAATGAGCTGCTAAGGGAGTGATTATATTTTCACATAAAAATAAATTGTGTATAGTAGTACTGTATTGAGTATTGGTTTCGATCCAAAATAAATAATTTGACGCCGGACACCTGTTTGCATTTCATGTTGCCATGCCTATTTCTCTCTTATTCATCGATTAATAAACACCATAAATTAATCATTGAATTCTAATAAATGTTTAAATATCACTTGTAATGGTGTATACCGGAATAGGTGTAATTATTGATAATATCAAAATGAGTAATTATCTAAGACCAACTTCTTACGAATCTGCTCGTAAGAGCTGTCTGTGATTAGATGACTGCAGAATGTTAACTAATTCCGACAGAGAGTTCAGAGGAAATACAGTTTAATATTATAAAATAAACCTACATTATTGTGCAGTACAGCTATTTACATGTATAAATGTGTAAACCATTTATGTGCCACAAACTCAGTGTTTGAATTAATTGCATGTTGTTAAGAGCCATTTCATAATATAATACAATCCAATTACCCAAGGATAATATTAGTGAGACTTTTGCTTATCAAACATAATGAAAACTGGACACCATATACAAAGATAAAGAATAGTGATATGCACCCCAAATCTACCGCTCATAATACCCATCGAAAGGGTGGTGCAGATAAATAATGTCATTATAGTTATTAATTTCATTGGGAGTTCTTTGGTGATGGGAGCGAAACAAATACAATAGATTATTACCCTGCATACGTTTTCTGTAATACCTAATTATATTCCCATTCTCTTATCAACTAGCTTGGCCAATAGATGGCGTGCATGTAATGCTTTCGCAATTATAGTGTGGAGTTGACACTCGTATAATATATTCTTTCCTCCGTGAGTATAACATTACACCTGGACGGAGTATGGTCGGTAGTCTTATAACGTCTTGAATATAGTCGTGGATACTAATTATAATATTAAATATTTATAATAATATTGATGATATAAAAGTCAAATGTTGCAAGTATTTCGAGCGGGAAATACAAGCGCGTTTTTCACAAGCAAATGCAGTTACCATAAAATATGCAAATATGAGCTAGACGGTTAGATGGATATCATTTTTTTATCAATATTTATACTTTTGTAAATTATAATAGCTACACACCCAATGGAATAAGAATCAAGTATAATACTATATTAAATGCCATATGCTCCACAATTAGACTTAAATATTCAAAGACTCAGATGGCTGTATACGCAATGACTTACGACTGTTCCCTATGATTATCTGATGTTGCACTTACATTTTCGAAGTTATCCCTGACTTGCTCAAAACTGTATCCAATATTTACATTGTAGAGGCTTGTTTACACTGTTTGAGGGCTTATACTAGTGTATTATACTAGGGTACTAATAGTGGTAGGTACTATTAGCATTGACGACAATGTCATATATTCCTGCCACAGAAATACAAGACGTTCAACATTCTTCACTATGCGGACACTACATTTTCGAGACTATCTCAAAAGGAATCGAAACACCACATTGTATCTCTACCTGGAATTTTCACTTTCAGAAGTTAATGGAATCAGTTTGATGCTTCATAATGGGTCTGGATTAGTATCCACGATTGCATAATGATATCCTTTTCGTGTAAATAGCGAGTATTAGACGAATTTTTTAAGTTTAATTATTCCTTCTCAAAGTCAATAAATCTGTCAATGCTTAAGATAGTATTCTTTAGTTTACTGTATTTGTAAGTAGATGGGTTTACTCAAATTAAGTAAGACATTGTCAAGCCAAAACAATTAAACTGTGAAGCCGCTGTACAGAAGAGTCATCAACAGTCCAGCTGTGTCATCTATCGCAGTATACACCTACTACTGATTCATATTGACGCAACATGGGATATCAATAATTATAAGTATTTCTCCTGTGCCCCTCTCTCTATTTCCCTGTGTATCCCTCGTTCTTTATTCATTTAGTGTTGTTTCATGCCTCCTGTTATATCAGAAATAACTCAACATTAATGTAATCTTGCATTAAATAATCTTATCTGTGATGAAGAGATTGAGGGTGGCAAAGAGGTCCCACCATCGTACCGTACTGTACATACATAACATCATTGTAACTCGTGTTGCCAGTAACCTAATTAACCCTTTCAAGCTCCAATACGCGTTTCTGTTCTGTTTTCTGGCTACTATTAGACGATTTTATTCAGATTAGTACCGGTATATAGAAGTTAAAGGGTTGTTTGAGATAGTATTTACCCTTTTAATACCCACAGATCCTTCCTAAGCTGCATAACATCGTCTAATGATAGCCAAAATAATCTGCTAAAACGCGTCAGAGCTTCAAGGGGTTAATGGTAATAGTGACTAATGAAGGCCGCACCGGAGTCATGAAAGTGTTAATGTACTGGGACAGTTGTGACCTGCATACCTAATTACCAATTGCTTGCAATTGTTCACTATTAATTATTGGACTATAAGAACATTCATGCTGTTGACATTGATATAATATTTTAGTGAGATATGATGGAAACGAGTTATGTTGAGTTTTATGAATGTACTATACTTAATATAATAATAATAATGTATAATCCAAACAAGTTTCAACTTTATTTATTGGAATCTAATCACAAGTAGACACATCCATGCAAGTATAGTCCAGATAGTTTTTATTTATTGCAATGAAACTAAATACGGCTCACGTTCCCTCTCACTAATATCTTGCCATAGACACATTGACAAATTGACTTGGGCGTTTAACCCCTTAAGGATTGTGACGCATTACGACAATATATTCTGGTTATCATTAGACGATGTTGTTCAGAGTAAGATGAGTGTACGAAAGTCAGAGGGTTGATTAGACCAGTCTTTACCTGTATAACTGTCACATATCCCTCTAAGCTGTATAAAATCCTCGAATGATAGTCAGGAGAAACTGCTATAACGCGTCATAATCTTAATCAGGTGAAGGAGATGATTTATTTATGTATTTTTTTCTTCTGGACTTCCTTTTCCTTCATGTTTAGCCCCATTAGTATTGATATTTCAAGACGTTCGCACAATTAGTTTGGCTATTTTAGGGCCTTTTATGCCAATTATGTGTTGATTGTTTCATGGCGAACGCGAGCGACCCAATTTAGGAGAAATGCCAGGACATTTTGCTACTGAAAAATATACCCATTTGTCTCGAAAGGGGTATTGGGATTATTTATTTAAAGCTTGATGGAGGACTAGGGGGAAAGTAAAAACAACAAAAACAATTAATAATAAATAGATATATAAATAAATACATGAACAAATGAGACCACAGTCCCTACAGGGTTGGTGGGGCTATAACACTAAATAAAGAGCTTTAACCCATTCACTACCGGGGCCGTCCTTTTAACTTTATTTTGTCTACCATTAGACAATTGTATTCAACTTATGAAAGACGTCTACACATCCTAAGGTTAAATCTATAGCAATTAATCCTCCTAGCTACCATATATCCTTCCTAAGGTTCATGAAATCGTCCATATGCAGCTAAAATCCAAAAAAGAAACCCGTCACTGGTACTGAACGGGTTAACATTATGCAGGAGGTAAACAGGTTTGTGACAGACGTTCAATGACTGCTAAGAACACCATTAAAGAGGAGATTAATATTTGTCTGTTTATGTATATACTTCTTTATTATTATTTTCAGTTTGCTCCCTAAGCTTCCATCCAGCTTTAGGTAATACCGCCAAGACCCCTCTTCGAGATCAAATTGTGCACTTGTTTTGATAGGAAAATGCTATTGATATTGTAAAATGCATTTGAATACTTCTCCAAGGAATCTTTAAGCACCGGTAAGAAATATTTTAATGTTTCGACACAATGAGAAGTGAAAATATGGATGGTTATATATATATATATATATATATATATATATATATATATATATATATATATATATACATATATATATATATATATATATATATATATATATAAGCCCCAATGCGCATTGCAGTTAGGTTGACTACCATGAACATTTCTGATCATAAAAATAAACCGCGTACATCCAAAGACAGAAGCTGCTAAAGTAAAAGAGCGTTTTAACCCTTCCTCCCCGGGCAGCATTTACAGAGGTCAATAGGCCTATCCTGGCAATCTGGCCAAAAATGTTGTATGTAAACATAGGCCTATATTTGTTACTTTACCTGCTAGAGAATTCACATAAATCTCAAAATGTAGCACTTACTTGTATCTGTAGACTGGCATTCAGTAGAGCTCTCTAGGTCAACGGGGTCAGTTGTGATGACGATTTCCGTGGAGAGCAGTTTGCCACGGATTTAGCAATATCGGACACTTAGAAACACTAATTTTCGCTCTAACTAGCAATGGCGGACAAGGTCGGACTTCTTCTTCTTCTTGCTGAGGCTTGTCATCGCAAAGATCGGCTTTGTAAACAAACGTTTAGCTGCGCGGCTTTCAAAACACGCTTAATAGGCTTTTAAGCTTACGGATTTTAAAAGAACGCCCGGGCTCCTGGCCTTCGCAAGCCGCGTCATTTTAAAACGCTGCCCGGGCGGGAAGGGTTAACTCATTCAGTACCAGTGACGCCCTTTTCATTATATTGTGGCAACTATTATATAATTGTATTAAACTTCGAAAGGACGTCTACATATATAAAGGCTGCAGATTAAATAATCCTTTTAGTTACCATATTGCCTGCTGAAGTTTCATAAAATGTGTCTAATTGTAGAAAAAATCACTAGTAATGAAAGGGTTAAGCACATTTAGTCAAGGTCACACAACCACAACTATGTTTGTTATCTTTTGTTATGCTTTGAATCTGAGCGACATATATTTATGGTTATACTATCAGAATTTTCAATTATGCAGCTCTAAATCTTGCATTGTTTCATGAAAAATTGAATAAACTATCTCAAATCTCTCACTTTTTACCTAGTAAGTCACAACGAATAACCTGTGCTAAGAAAATGTAACTCCGGTTTTATAAACTCTTTCAAGATCTTATTACACATTTCTTTTGTTTCTGTATATTATCATAACATTTTATTCACATTAGGAAGGTGTACGGAAGTAAGAGGGTTAATTGAGAGAGTCCTTATTTTTATGGCTCCTACAAATCATTCATAAACTGTATACAATTGTCAAAATGCCTCATCATCTTCAAAAGGTTAATATGGATCGTGCTATGAATTATGGTGGTGGTTGTGGTGAGGTGAAGGTGTAGGTGGAAGGGTGGGGACGTAGATGCTTGTGAAGGAACAGGAGGAGACTGGGGATTAGGCTCATGGTGGAGGAGGTAGAGGGTTGACAAAGAGGGGAAGGGGGAGGGGGAGGGAGGGAGTAACGGAGTTAGAGGAGGGGGAGGAGGACTGGTGACTAAAGAAAATATGTTTAGCAGCAGGAAGATAATGGCTAGGGATGCAGCTAAACTTCGTATTGTTGCATAATTCGTCTTTCCGAAACATTGTTTTAATATAGCTGTTTAGAGCAGGAATCGATCTCGGGAAAACTCTCACTTCCAAATCATGAAAGGTGCCCTGCATGGGGTGGTTGCTTAAGCAATTTTGAGCGACATCTTTTTGCGTTTAATTGATACTACAATATTGCTAACATTCCAACCCTTTGATGGTACCTGTTCCAGTTTCATGTCTTGGTAACTGTGTATATCACTTTGATATCAGTTGTTTGGCCAAATGTAAATGGTTAACAAAACTCTCGAGGGTATATTCTATACAACACATGCGTCATCACATCGTTAGTGTATTACTGAAAATCAGTGATATGTGATACACCGGAAAAACATGGACAAATATTATGAATTTGCATGGAATTCATATAATTCATGCAAAGCAATGATGTACATAATATTTTTATGTGAATATGGCTGTCAAGCCCTAATAATGTTATTTTCATTTCATTTGACTAACTGTCTACCAAATAAGGGGAAATGTTGGTTGGAATCGTGCATGCCAAGTCAAATAAGAAAAATATATATACAGGAGGAGAGAAATAAAACAAATAGTAAGAACAATGAGAAGGGATTCAAACAGTGAGATGGAGTGAGAGTTAGATGAGGAATGATGGTCAAAGTTAGTGAATGATACAAGGAAATATGAAGTGAGATAATATAGCAATGAGTGAGTGGAGAGACTGGCAGATGAGGGACGAGGGGGTGTTAGTATGTGTGTGTATTTCATTTTAATCATACTTCATTGATTTATACGGAATATAAGGACACACCCATATACATACGAATACACATTAATAAGTATATACCCATGTTCAAGAGTAAATCATTGAGTAGGTCCAAACTATTGTACATGAATAATTGCACTATTTGTGTAGATGTGAGTGTGTGTGTGTGTGTGTGTGTGTGTGTGTGTGTGTGTGTGTGTGTGTGTGTGTGTGTGTATACTTTAAGTATAGGCTAAATGTGATAACATATGTATATACAAACTTTAATTTGAGTAGGAAAAATACAAATTACAAAAACTTCATTATATACAATAATGTATTACTAAGGGAGTTATATATGGACATTGAACATGTGTTGGAGTCCTCCGTGTTTTTCGTTTACTTGTAACTTTAGCTCTGGTCTAAAAAGCCAATCTTCACCAAGGAGAAAAACAGTTTACAGAGAAAGGGGTCCAGGAGGCTACATTACAACACAGTCGAATTCTGGTAAGAAAATCTCCTTAATTCAGCCAGTTTGTTGCAGGTTCCCGTCCGATATAGTGGCAGGTCCAGACAGTTTAGGTCAGGCCGGAGGAGATTACCAGTTTAATAATTATATAGTGCAGGTGTTGCCAAACCAAACTCAACCAATGGTGAAGGAATTGGGTGTTGATATACAGTATATGATACCTTCATATCACCCACTTAATTCAACTACACCAAAATGTTCCTATTGATTTCGTTCACTGATTCGGAGGATTAACTGTGGAAGCATTTCAGAATTGGCCGTATAACCGGAAAAATACGCCTTTATATTAGCCGAAAGTGTAATTTTGTAGTCATGGTCCCGGGTCAGCTGAGACTATCAGGAACATAAACTCAGCATCGTACAGCCAAACAGCCAACACTAGCAGGACAATGCACGGTTATAGGTTCACTTGAGACCCTTTGGGGAAGTGGAGTGTAAGAGCGGGAGATCTCGGAGAATTGATAAGAGCCAAAGTACACGACCACCTTTATAACGTATTAGTTACATAAACCTGGTTAAGGGGGAGAGGGGCGGGGGGGGGGGGGATGAACCCTCTTCTCCCTCATGCTTAGCCCCATTAGTTTGGCGACTTTAAGACCTTTTGCCCCATTTTTCTGTCAATAATTAGACCTTGTGTGCCATTTAGGTGTCGATTTTTCTTCTGGCGAGATTATGGAGCCTGTAACATAAAGGAGGAACCGGAAGGAAAACATGGGTTTGATATACAGTAAGTAGGTCAACAAAGAGAGCATTAGCAGAAACAAATTATTATCTCTCTCTCTCCATTTTACCTTACTTTCGGGTTTGCTCTCTCTACTAGAATTAAGTCCAGGTCACTTTGCTGGGTTCACAAAACGTCTATTAATATAAACCTACGAAATCAAGTGAACAAGTTTGCTCACACGCATTCTGTTTCTGTTCACACTAACAATATGATCCCCTAATATCTCTAGATCCCTTCAACACTCCTATGCCATGTATAATGTTCTAATTCCTCCCAGTTCTCCGTTGGTGTACGGTTATATTTCTCAATTTATGTTTATATGTGCATGAAGGAGACAAAAGGAAAACATGCCTGCAACAAGTGTCTCCCCAAAGTTGAAAGAGTGATAGTCGCAATTTTAAGTTTTTTGTTTTCTATTGCAAAGAAGTGTGTTGTGATTGTTTAGTGTAGTAATATGAATAGGAGGAGTTATTTGTGAAACCTAGCTGGATTACTCTCTGTTTAGGAGAGCCACAAACAGAAACAGTGAGGGAAGCCAGACAAATTAATTTTAGAAGGAATCGGCCTTCGGCAGGGAAATGTTTCTACCAAAAAATGTACAATTTTATCTTGAAAGGGGGTCTAGGGGGTGTTTGTTCTAAGCTTGATAAAGGTCTAGCTAGGACACTATACAAATACAAAGGTCTAGCTAGGACACTATACAAATATAAAGGTCTAGCTAGGACACTATACAAATATAAAGGTCTAGCTAGGACACTATACAAATATAAAGGTCTAGCTAGGACACTATACAAATATAAAGGTCTAGCTAGGGACACTATACAAATATAAAGGTCTAGCTAGGACACTATACAAATATAAAGGTCTAGCTAGGACACTATACAATATAAAGGTCTAGCTAGGACACTATACAAATATAAAGGTCTAGCTAGGACACTATACAAATATAAAGGTCTAGCTAGGACACTATACAAATATAAAGGTCTAGCTAGGACACTATACAAATATAAAGGTCTAGCTAGGACACTATACAAATATAAAGGTCTAGCTAGGACACTATACAAATATAAAATTCTAGCTAGGACACTATACAAATATAAAGGTCTAGCTAGGACACTATACAAATATAAAGGTCTAGCTAGGACACTATACAAATATAAAGGTCTAGCTAGGACACTATACAAATATAAAGGTCTAGCTAGGACACTATACAAATATATAAATAAATGTATATATAGAGCAAACATCAAGCACTACCCCCTTAACCCATACTGTACCCGTGACATCTTTTATATTTTGTTCTAGCTATATCTAGACGATTTTGTGCAGCTTACGAAGGAGCTGTGGTAGTAAAAAGGGTTAATTAAGATAGTTCGAATCCTCTTGATTGCTGGAGGCCCTTCTTATACTGATAACAACCGTCCATTAGTAGCCAGTCTAAACTGAAAAGGACGAGACTGGTACTGTACGTGTTCAGATTGAAAACGACGCGAACATTGTGTTGTCAACAGGCTCGTTTTCAGAATTCCTTTAACAATATATTTTCGAAGCGTACATACCCCCTCCACCTCTCTCTCTCTCTTTCTCTCTCTCTCTCTCTCTCTCTCTATCTCTTTCTCTCTGTCTCTCTCTCCATATATATACACGTTAGTCAATATTTCCCTACCTCTCGATATACCCAGCCCTATCTATCCCTGTACCGACCTATCCCATCTACGTGTATCTATCTCTGTTTACAGTGTTATATTTGTTGTGATGGGAGGGATTACAACACTTGATTCCCTGAGCCAACGGGCGGGAAAAAGGAATGAAACAATTCTGGTCGATGGGAAGCCGGCGAGATTGTATTTTTTCCATTAGTTCATGTTTTCACTCACACTCAAAATTATTTCTAATAATTTGAAAGTCGGTTAAGTTAAGTTTGGAAACATTCTATTAACATTAAATGGGTTTTAACTTTGGGATAGATAAGGTTATGTTTAGCTAGGTAATTTGTAAGAGAATCAACTGTGGGTTTTGATAGACAAGTAATTTAAACTGGTCAAAGTAGTTTAACACTTTTGGTGTTTGGTTTCATAAAGTTGAAAGAATACAATCTTAAACATAAAACACCATGTGAAGATGTTCTTTTATCAGGACACCGTTTCACACACACACACACACAAAGAAAACAAAGTATGTTGAATATAAGAATAAACAAATATATGTTCATAATAAATTATCAATACATTCCGTGAACGAAAAAAACAAATCGTAAAGGTTTTCCCTTTTCATGTCCTCTAATTTCACTGTAAAAACATCTTGGTTTTGGTGCTCTACACAAATAATGTACCCTACATTACACTGTCGTAATTCCATATTGACTAATCTTTATCTCTCTACACACCATCCATATAAGTTGCTCCTTGCATCTGTCTTGAGTGATTATTATACATTTGTCTTCATTCCCGGCGAGGTAAAAATTAAGAGCCTTCTTCAATGCAGTATATATGCGTAATATATATACCGGTATATATATATATATATATATATATATATATATACCTGTATATTATTCATTAAGATCGTGTCCCAGTCAACCTTGCTCGCTCAATCCCCCCTCGCCTGTTTTCAACGTATATTCTGAACAGGTCACCCATCTTGTCTGGATGATTGATTACTCCACAATCTGTTTACAATTTTCAATATATTTATCCTCTATTTCCTTCTGCCTCTTGTTATTGCTCTAACTATTTAAAAACATAATACTTCCTCATCACGTGTATCTATGTACTGTATATATATATATATATATTAAACAAATTACAATTTAAGTCTAGGATAAGACATGCAGTGGAACTATTTGTCATTAAGAACTAGAGTTGCTAAACTGATACAGAAAGTAAAACATAAATGTATATACGGTAGGTTTGAGATAACCGGCGTCTATATATAATAACATATATATATATATATATATATATATATATATATATATATATATATTGTGACGTCTACCAGCGTTGGCAGAATCGCCTCTCGTTAGCCACTAGCGCTCGCCAGGGACATCGAAATGGGCTACAGTTATCAGACAATGTTGTTCTTTCTTTCCTAGTACTCGCATTGTCACAGATAGTCCAGTGGTGGTCTTTATTTTCGTCTGTGACAACGGGAAGTATTTTATATCATTAATAGAATATAAGATGCATTGTGTAGAGTTAAGGAGAGAGAGAGAGAGAGAGGCGAGAGCGTGGTGGTAATATGTGCGTGTGTATGTATGTGCTGCCTCGCTCGGAGGAGTTTTCCCGCTCGCGCGGGCTTTCCCTCGCCTTTTATTGGCTGGTGGATCCTGGCGCATCCTAGGGGCTTGCTGCCTTGTGACGTCTCGGCCCGTGAGTGGCCGACCATCGCGCCCTTGCGGGCTCCTGTGTAACTAACCTCCTCCATGAGGGTTCCCAGGAGCTGCGCTCCTCAGGACAGGCTTGGCGTGCATGCTTCTAACATGCCCTTGCATACTCTCCCCCGATCACCACCTTTACCACTGTTTCTCTCACTCGATTCTCTCTTTCCATACTCTAATCTTTATTCAATTACTTATCCCCTTGGGTTCTGCATACGGTTTCCATAGCCGGCCCATTGTATTGCATGCGCCGTCCTCTGAGATATTTACATGTACTTAGAAAATGTTTGAGGGTTCTTAGTTAGTATAGGTTAGGAACTCTGTGTGTCTCCATTATTGATTTAGTGTTTCTGCTCTTTTATTTAATGCTAGACTGGGATAATGTAACTGTAGTCGTTGTCTCTGATGTGTGTACGGTTTGCTTATACCTACACGACTTCGACCGGTCCTGTGGTAGCCTGGGTTGTCTTTTCGGCTGCATCCTTTGCGAGTGCAGCATTGTGTTGACTGAGGGCTTTGGCCTGTTCCAGTTCCACACTTTGCTGCCTCTTTGCTTGTCTTTTGAGGGTCGCCAGGATAGAACCAGATACTTGTGATCTGGATCTATCAAGAGAGCACCCCAGTCAATTAACGTAACTTAAAGGATGCAGTCTTAAGGACATCGCTAGGCTACGAGCCTGTCTTGCTCAACCCCAGTTCCTTACCTAGAGTATCCCAGCTAGACATTATTAATTGAGTAGACACTTGTTAGTATTTAATATAAGCTCTTTGATATGTACGCATTATTATTCACAGCATTTATTAGTCTAGTTTGTTGCTGAGCCGCACAACCATAGCAGACTGTTTCGTTGATGAGGAAGTACTTCTTTTAGTGTCGAGCATTACTACCGTTGCGCATTTATAGTATTCTCGTGTCAGTTAACATTATATGTCCTACCTTTTAGTGTATTCCATTTACACGTGCGGTGTCCTGCCTCCTGCCTTTATATAGTTTAAGATACGAGCATCTTATGAGCATCAGACTTTCTTCAGAAGTTTCCAGGTCTATGGTGTAGGACTATACTTCACTTTCTTCCAGATAGGAGTGAAGAGTTTATTGTTGTTTAGAGTAACTGTATTGAAGCATCTTTTTATTGTATTAAATCTTGCCGTGATTTAATTGATCTTTCCATAGATTCCTTTTTATGCATTTTAACGTAACTTGCATCTTGTTTGTTATCAGGCTATACCAGTGTGGGTTAGCCTGAAGTAGAGTACATTTATGCCCAGTTAAGGATACCCCGTTATCGCAGATTAACTCTGGAGGGTATAGGTGTTTTTGTTCGCCGGCATATAAGTTTGAGGGTTTGGATCTAGCGTACCGTTGTTGCATAGTGCCCTATTACTAGTCCAATCATTAAGTGCCCTTGTTTTATTCGTAGCCCCGGTCGTAACAAATGGCGACCTTGCCTAGTATCTTATCTTGGTCGTCGTCATACCGAATGAACTAAGAAATAATTGCAGGATTTTTGGATATTTGTTTTTTGAGGAATATTTTGGACACAGAATTTTATTTTGGCAACGTAGTATATCACTTGAGTTGTCTTCGAGCATTTTTTTGAGTGAATAGTGCTACATGAGAGTTTAGGTACTTTTTTTTTTTTTATAAACGTTGAGAATTTTCGGTGGACACTATGTCGAACGACGGATCAATGCACAGTGAGGATACAGTACGGGAAGCAGACTCTGAGGTGCAGCAGCGGGGTTTGTTAGAAGGCATTAGAGTAGTAACTAGTGAGGAGGATGCAAGGGAGTTTCTGGAGATGCCTATTACTGTTGACGGGGTGTCGGGGATTGATCGGTATGGTCTCCAGTGTTTGGCCACGGTCATGGGGCATTGTTGGCACTAGCAGCATGACGAGAAGTGACCTGGTGGCCTGTGTGCTCGGCGGGGTGCGTGGAGCTTCGGGTGGAGCGGTAGCTGGGGCACCTTCGGCCCAGCCCCCATTCCACTCGACTCCTACCATGGCGCCCCCTCGGGCTCCGGAGCCTGGTACGTTCCCGCAGGCCGGTAGTCATTGGCAGCGTGGTATGTCACTGGGTGGGTCTCCAATTGTTGCATTTCCTCCTCAAGGTTTAACTCCAGATATGATCTTCCAGCTTTAGATGGCTAAGATTCAGCAGCAGCAACGAAAGCATGAGGCTGAGCTCGAGCAACGGCAGAGAGAGGCTGAGGCCGAGGAGAGAAAGGCCATATGTGAGGCCGAGGAGAGAAAGGCCATACGTGAGGCTAAGCTTCAGGTTGAGGCTACGAAGTACTCTGCAGACAGAGATCTTGAGAAGTCTCGGGTGGAGTCGACAGGGCAGCATCTCGGTTCTGGGAATCGAGGTCTTGATCAGTCTTTATCGCACCTTCTTAAGTTAGTCCCTTCATTTGACGAGTCGGGTGTCACCTAATTTTTCCTACGTTTTGAGAAGAAGTGCCGGGAGCACCAATGGCCCGAGGTTATGTGGGCAGCCCTTGTTTCCTCTAGGTTGGTTGGCAAAGGACTCAAGGCATATGATGCGTTGCCCTTGGAGTCTTGCATCGATTATGAGGTATTGAAAGAAGCTGTTCTGCGGGCATACGAGTTACAACCAGAGACATATAGGTTGAAGTTTCGGGGTGTTACGAAGGGTCGTGAGTGCACTTTTCTAGAACATGCCCGGGAACTGTCCGATGCTTTGAGAAATTGGCTGAGGTCAGAGAAGGTGACGACGTTCGAAGAGCTTGAGCAGTTAGTCCTTCTAGAGCAATTTTGTAAGTGCACAGGTGGCGACCTGACTTTGAACCTCAAAGAGAAACAGCCTAAAACTCTACAAAAGGCAGCTGAGTTGGCTGACCTGAGAATGTCGCTGATTCGTGGGTGCGGGTCTTCACAACGGACCGATGCAATTAACAAGGGGCGTCACACTCCACCCCCCCGAGTCAGTGATACAACCTTTAACCCTTAATTAGCGGCGAGCAACATAAGTCGAGTTAAATAAAGCTGGACTATGTGGCGGCGCTCGACATAACTCGAGTGGCAATTTCAGCACGTAATGTGGCTGAGAGAGAGAGACAAGTGGTGGCAGGAGACTAGCAAGCGTATGACTGCTCCAGACCACCGCGGCGAAGCTACTGACACAAATCTCAGCTCCCTCCTCCCTCTCACTCGCTACATACTCAATTATGTACCGAAAGTACCGAATTACCTGCTTTTTGCACTCGCGTTGCACGGTTATTGCAAGAAAACTATCCATCATACAAGGATCGTTATGGTGTCATTCGAAAGCTCTGTTTATGCCCTTTCAGGGATAGATACTTGTTTTACGTTCTGGGTCTTATTTAGGCATGAAAATGATCACGTAAACAGCCCTATTTTGGCTAAAAACACCCCGCTGGGCGGTACACATAAATAAACCGCATAGGCCGCTCGTAAGGTGTTAATAACGAAAGTAAGAGCAATGATACCAATTTTGATCACAGACCTAAAACCGTCCCGTTTAAGAAAGGTCAGGGCCCTTCCCCACCTCAGGGGAAGTCCAAGGGTGAAGTAGAGTGTTTTAAGTGTCATAACAGGGGGCATTTTGCACGTTCCTGCCCTAGTAACCAACCTACAGCAGTCGTGTCTTTGGCTAGCAACATTGGGTGTCTCTGAGGTCTTCTGCATTTACCCGGGGTGATATGTCAGATGCGGGGGCACAGCCAGTGAAGAATTGTCCGGAAGGCTCGAAACCTGTCCATGATGCTTTTTGCGACCATAGAGGGCGTGGCTGCGTGAGTTGGGCTGGTTGCAAGCATGGGTTGGAGTTGTTGCGTGATACAGGTGCATCCCAGACTCTGATGAAAAACTTTACAGGCCAACCTATAAACGCGGCACGGGTGGTTGTGGTGCAGGGTATTAATGCTACAAGGTCATACCCGTTGGTTCGAGTGGAGCTGGAGGTTGATGGTGTGACACGAGAGTTGGATGTTGGAATCGTGGAGAAACTGCCAGTAGAGGGCGTCGACCTTCTTCTCGGCAACGACTTTGCGGTACCTGCTTCTGAGGTTCCACCCTTAGTCGGTGCCGAGAGGGAGGCCGACGTGAGTAGGGAGGGGCAGGAGTTGGTCGAGAGGTGTCAATCACAGCAGAGGGTGTGTGTTGTCACCCGATCTCGTGCATCTAAGGTGTCATGGCCTATTCCTCAGTCTCTAGAACAGCGAAGGAACGGTCGGAAGGAGAAAGCTAAAGTTGGGAGTAGTTTTGTGAGTTTTGACCCAGCGGCTCTTCTTAGAGACCTAGTACTTGACCCAGAGGTGAGCTCCGGAGTGGCCCCAGAACCTGTCACCCCTAGTGACATGGTTGGGCGTGATGGCACTCCGCGACAGAGTAGTTCCCAGGTGAAGGAGAGTTGTGGGAACAGGGCTATGGAACACGAGGACGGGGAAACATGTCATGTGAACCTGTTTAAGGAGTTTGTGAGGCAACCACCTGAGCAGCCTACTGTCCCTGCATTGGTCTGCAGCGGCCAAGGTGGAGAAGGAGAGGGGGGCAGTGGGGCACAGGTGGAGGAGAGTTGGGATAATCATGTCTCGGCGGAGCAGTGGGCGGGGGACACGAGTCTGGTGGCTGTGGAAGCGCTAGAGCACCTGCCTGAGCAGCAGTGTGCAGCGCTCCAGCACCAGCTCGGTTCATACCCCACTTGTCGTGCCGAGCACCCAGGCCTCACAACTCATGCGGTGCACGATGTTCCGCTGGCAGGTCACTTGAGTGTGAGTAGACCGTTGGCCTCGTTGTTTCGGTGGTTCAAGGTGGGTGACGAGGCTTTGGCATGGTTGTGAGGTCAGGGTCGACCCATGGCTGCCGAGGGTGGTGGTCAGAATGAGGACATTGAGCAGATTGGTGAGGTGGGCTGTGGAGGGATGTGCCCGGTCGTCGCATAGCCTCCAAATGCTGCTCTAGTCGAATGCAACAGCCCTACCATAGACCGACTGTATCTGGCCATGTCGCTGAAGGCGGTGATGCTGCGCAGGCAGATGTAGTTGCAAGGAATGCGGGGGTGCGCATGTACGGTATCGGCGGGGAAGCCTTAGCAATGATGAACTATGGGAGTGACTGCACAGGTGGTACTGATTGTCCCTCTCATGACCTGGCTGTTCTAGGGACGAAGGTGGAGAAGGAGGGAGACTTTAGTTTAGAAGCTGCCGTCTCGGCTGGGTTGTGGGAGGGCACTAGGCATGTTGTTCTTCGAGATAAGTTGCAACCTCTTGTTCCTGAGAGACAAGAGGAGTTGTTTACTAGGCTGTGGCAGTACATCCGCATGTTTGTTGCTTCACCAGGCCTGATGTACGGCGTAGAATCCGACATGGAGGCTGGAGACAGTGCAAGGCTCAAGTTAGGTCCCTACCGTATTAATCCTGCTCAACAGTCTGTCGTGAAAGCAGAGCTAGACTACATGTGGATAAAGGGTCTGAGGGATAAGGGATATCGTGAGTGGTCGTTGCCAGTGAGTTTGCAACCTGAGTTGAGGGGCAAGATCCGTGTGTATGGTGATTGCAAGAGTGTGGAAGCATTATCCCTGACAGACACCTATCCATTACCTAGAGTTGACGACACCATAGACCGCTTCGGGGCTGCCTCGCTCATCACGAAGGTAGAACTAGTGAAAGATTATTGGCAGGCCCCGTTGCCGGAGAGAGCGAAGAGAAGTGCCAGTCTTGTGATGAACTGGGCAGGTTATCAGTGTCAGGTGTTGTTTTGCTGCCGGAACACAAGTTGGATGTGTGGCATGTTAAGGGCACTGATAATGTTTTGGCTGATTGTTTGTCACGGGAGGGTATGTTTGCAGGAGAACCCTCGCCGTTCAGTCAGTGTGTGTTGAGAGTGGAGAAAAATCAGGCTTGCCCCTGTAGAGCAGCCGTCAAAAACAACATTAAAATTAAATAAAAAAAAAATCTCATAAAAACTCTCTCTTTTTGATAGTTAATTGTAAGTTGCCAATGTTATAGCTAAAGTCCTAAGTTGAACTGGTCTTTCACTTAGTAGGCTGGGCTCTGTGAAGCTCGCTCAGGGAGCATAGCAGGCTAAAATTATACTATTGTGTTTGGGAGGGGTTATAAGATTTTCTTTATACTAATATGTTGTTTTATTTAAGATTGAGCTTTGCATTTCATTTCTAGTGGAGTGGCTAGGTGTGGCGGGTTTTGTCGGCATTCTGCCTTGTCAGATATGGTGCTCGCCTTATGTTGAGCGTCCCATATCTTGGGCGGGGTGTGACGTCTACCAGCGTTGGCAGAATCGCCTCTCGTTACCCACTAACGCTCGCCAGGGACATCGAAATGGGCTACAGTTATCAGAGAATGTTGTTCTTTCTTTCCTAGCACTCGCATTGTCACAGACAGTCCAGTGGTGGTCTTTATTTTCGTCTGTGACAACGGGAAGTATTTTATATAATTAATAGAATATAAGATGCATTGTGTAGAGTTAAGGAGAGAGAGAGAGAAGCGAGAGCGTGGTGGTAATATGTGCGTGTGTATGTATGTGCTGCCTCGCTCGGAGGAGTTTTCCCGCTCGTGCGGGATTTCCCTCGCCTTTGATTGGCTGGTGGATCCTGGCGCGTCCTAGGGGCCTGCTGCCTTGTGACGTCTCGGCCCGTGATTGGCCGACCATCGCGCCCTTGCGGGCTCCTGTGTAACTAACCTCTTCCATGAGGGTTCCCAGGAGCTGCCCCCCTCAGGACAGGCTTAGCGCGCATGCTTCTAACATCCCCTTGCATACTCTCCCCCGATCACCACCTTTACCACTGTTTCTCTCACTCGATTCTCTCTTTCCATACTCTAATCTTTATTCAATTACTTATCCCCTTGGGTTCTGCATACGGTTTCCATAGCCGGCCCATTGTATTGCATGCGCCGTCCTCTGAGATATTTACATGTACTTAGAATAGGTTTGAGGGTTCTTAGTTAGTATAGGTTAGGAACTCTGTGTGTTTCCATTATTGATTTAGTGTTTCTGCTCTTTTATTTAATGCTAGACTGGGATAAGGTAACTGTAGTCGTTGTCTCCGATGTGTGTACGGTTTGCTTATACCTACACGACTTCGACCGATCCTGTGGTAGCCTGGGTTGTCTTTTCGGCTGCATCCTTTGCGAGTGCAGCATTGTGTTGACTGAGGGCTTTGGCCTGTTCCAGTTCCACACTTTGCTGCCTCTTTGCTTGTCTTTTGAGGGTCGCCAGGATAGAACCAGATACTTATGATCTGGATCTATCAAGAGAGCACCCCTGTTAATTAACGTAACTTAAAGGATGCAGTCTTAAGGACATCGCTAGGCTACGAGCCTGTCTTGCTCAATCCCAGTTCCTTACCTAGAGTATCCCAGCTAGTCATTATTAATTGAGTAGACACTTGTTAGTATTTAATATAAGCTCCTTGATATGTATGCATTATTATTCACAGCATTTATTAGTCTAGGTTATTGCTGAGCCACACAACCATAGCAGACTGTTTCATTGATGAGGAAGTACTTCTTTTAGTGTCGAGCATTACTACCGTTGCGCATTTATAGTATTCTCATGTCAGTTAACATTATATGTCCTACTGTTTAGTGTATTCCATTTACACGTGTGGTGTCCTGCCTCCTGCCTTTATATAGTTTAAGATACGAGCATCTTATGAGCATCAGACTTTCTTCAGAAGTTTCCAGGTCTATGGTGTAGGACTATACTTCACTTTCTTTCAGATAGGAGTGAAGAGTTTATTGTTGTTTAGAGTAACTGTATTGAAGCATCTTTTTATTGTATTAAATCTTGCCGTGATTTAATTGATCTTTCCATAGATTCCTTTTTATGCATTTTAACGTAACTTGCATCTTGTTTGTTATCAGGCTATACCAGTGTGGGTTAGCCTGAAGTAGAGTACATTTATGCCCAGTTAAGGATACCCCGTTATCGCAGATTAACTCTGGAGGGTATAGGTGTTTTTGTTCGCCGGCATATAAGTTCGAGGGTTTGGATCTAGCGTACCGTTGTTGCATAGTGCCCTATTACTATCTATCTATCTATCTATCTATATGCTCAGGCCCAATCCCCATTTTGGGGGTAGCCGACTCAAGACAGAACAAGAACAGGGAACACACAAAAACAACATAAAACAACAAATAAACACAGATAAAAAGCACAAACTCACACACATCCAGGTCACCCAGGAGAAGACCCAGAGACCAGGGTCACCAAGGTCGCTCCAGCACTCCCCCGGCCCCCGACTACCCGGAGAGGTTCCGATCTCGGCAGGCAGACATGCAGCGGAGCCAAAGCCACAAGCCCTCCCACCACACTTCCAGGCGCACCCTTCATATTAATCGTCTCCCCGGGCCAGGCGCCTGATGGACTATTCTCTAGTCCAACTTGCGCCCGACCCCTTACTCCAAATGACCACGTGTTCACTCAACTATTCACAAGCATTCTCCATTCACTCCTGTCCACCACCACTTCCCCTGCCTGATCTATAGTCATTCCTCTATCATCCAAAGCCTTTCTTACACAGTCTCTTCATCTCAATGGGGGTCTTCCTGCCCTTCTATTTCCCCTTGTACCTGACTCACATATTCTCTTTGTAAGCCTTTCATCTCCCATTCGTTCAACATGACCATACCAGCTCAGCACCCTTCTGTCCACTCTGGCTGACAAATGTTCCTGCTGCCCCACTCTCCTACGTATCTCTTCATTCCTCAATCTGTCTCTACGAGTAACTCCACACATACTCCTCAAGCAGCTCATCTCCATCACATCCAGCCCTCTTTTCTCCTTTTTCTTCAGAGCCCATGTCTCAGCCCCATACATCACTGTTGGCACAACAATTCCTTAATACAGTGCACTTTTTACTTTCACTCCGAGATTTCTCGTCTTCCACATACTTCCCATTGCTCCGAAAACCTTCCTTCCTTCACACACTCTCTGTTTTACCTCCACTTCCATACCTCCACTCCTGCTTATCGTTCCTCCTAGATATTTAAAACACTCTACTTGTTCCAATATTTCCCCATCCAGCCTCACATCTAGATTCACCCTATGCTCTCCCCTATTACACACCATTACTTTACTTTTATTGACGTTCACCTTCAGTTTCCTCCTTCCACAAACCACACCAAACTCTTTGACTACCCGCTGCAGTTTCTCATCAGAATCCGCCACCAATGCTGTGTCATCAGCGAACAACAACTGATTCAACTCCCAATCTCTACCATTCTTCCCTACTAAACACAATCCTCTTCCCATAGTTCTCCTTTTCACCTCCCTCACCACACCATCCATAAACATATTAAACAGCCATGGTGACATTACACAACCCTGTCGCAAACCTACCTTTACCTCAAACCATTCACTCAACTCACCATTTCCTACTCTCACACATGCTCTGCTCCCTTCATAAAAACTCTTAACGGCTTCTAATAAATTTCCTACTATTTCATAAATCCTTAACACCTTCCACATTGCTTCACTGTCCACACGATCATACACTTTTTCCAAGTCCATAAATGCCCAAAATATCTCCTTATGCTTCTCTAAATACTTCTCGCATAACTGTCTTACTGCAAACATCTGATCCATGCACCCTCTTCCCCTCCTAAAACCGCACTGTTCTTCTCCTATTGCAACTTCCGTACACTTTATTATCCTCTCTATCAACACCCTGCCATACAGCTTTCCAACCACTGACAATAAACTAATACCTCTATAACTTGAACACTCCTGCCGATCTCCTTTCCCCTTGTACAACGGCACAATACTAGGCCCTATTACTAGTCCAATCATTAAGTGCCCTTGTTTTATTCGTAGCCCCGGTCGTAACAATATTCAGTATGTATTTACTAGCAATATCGATGTAACATACTCAATTGTTGTTTTCCCTTTCTGTATGTTCAAGTCATATTTATATTTATTTTCAATAAAATAAAATAATATTAGCCTATTATAAAACTATATAGATAAATGCACATCTATCATTAGATAGTATCTCCGATAAAATGTTTGGTATAAACGTTACTTGACAAATTGTATAAGTTTACAAAGGACTTCTCGTTCAGTGTAGACAAAACATCGCTCTTCCTAGGTTATTGAGGTTTGCATTCGTATTGTAATTGAAGATTTTGAAAGGATTAACCCCTACAGTACCGGCGGTATATTTAATTCATTCTAGTATTATGTTGACAATTTTATGCAGTTTAAGAATTATCTGTGGTAGTAAAAAGGGTTAATGAGGATCGTTCGAACCCTGTCAATTTCTCGAGGCCCTTTTTAAACTGAATACAATCGTCTTATAGTAACCCGCATACAATAAAATAGACGGCACTGATATTAAATTGTCTAAGTATGGTAGTCAGAAACGATGAAAGGGATTCAATCTATCCTGCTCTGTGATAATTCAAATTTGGGGAATGGGGGAGTTAGCACTTTTCCACGGGCAATAAATCTTGAATTATCTAATCATTAAACTCGTATTGTAAGAACATTTAAAACACGAATATCCTTTGAGTCACAAATATATAAGTGGAGTTCAGTGACCATTTGCTAAATAAAATGTGTTGACCAAGAAACTATAAAAAGAGGAGGTACACTGAAGGGGGGAAAAGTGTGGAAGTAAAATGACAGAGCCAAAAAAGGAAAAGAGGAAATGCACCAGCGAGGAAGTTGCTGGGCAATCAAAATGCAATGAACCTTGGTCGCTCTCTCTCTCTTTTTTATTTTTTATTTTTTTTTATTTATTTATTTTTTTCTAAGTGATTGTGGGAGGCAAAAGGCATAACTGCCTATAGCGAGTGCCTCCCCCATAGTTGAGAGAGTGACAGGGCCAAAATCAAGGGACGTTCGAGCCAAAATGCCTGGACACACAGAGTTTGAAGCAATTTAAGTCACAGGAAGAGGGAAAGACTGATTCTGGGAGAGAGTTCCAGAGCTCAGCTGTTGAGTAGAAGAAAGTTTGAGAGTAATGTTTCACTCTTGGGTTGGAGAGTTGCACAGAGTAGGGGTGGGATTGAGTTGCAAGACGGGTACCACGTGCCCTACGTATAGGAGGTGGTATACACTGGGAAAGCTCTGAGGAACACTGATTAATATAGTAGCGATAGAATAGCGAGAGAGATGCAACATTGCGGTGGAGAGAGAGAGATTGCAGAGAGTTGGTGAATGGACGGGAGTTAATGATACGAAAGGCCTTCCTTTCAACTTTATCTAGGAGAGCGGTGTGAGAGGAACCTCCCTACACATGTGAACAAAACTCAATACAAGGGTGCACTATGCCCCTGTACAGAGCAAGAAGCTGTGCAGGGGAAAAGAACCCCCTAAGGCGGTTGAGAACACCCAGCTTCTGGGAGGTTGCAAGACTGGTAATAGGGTCCTTCCAAATGATAGCAGAAGAAAAAGAGACAACAAGAATATTGAGAGTTGATGAAGGGTTGATTTTTGTATTGTTGAAGAACAATGGATAGTCCGCTGGGAGATCCTGACGGGTAGATAGATGGAGAAATTGGGTTTTGGAAGAATGAAAGTTAACAAGGTTTTCTCTGCCCCAATTGGAAATAGTATTTAGATCATAATTTAAGAGTTCTATGGCTTCAATACGTTTGTCGTTGAGGGATTGCTGGCTGGGGCGTTCTGAAAAACTAATGGAGTAGTTGAGCCGTCTGCGTATGAATGGATGGGAATTAAGGTACAGTTAAGGAGATCATTTATAAAAATTAGAAAGAGAATAGGAGATAGGACAGAGCCCTGAGGAACACCAGAGTTTATAGGGTGAGGAAGTGAACAATGGCCGTCCACAACCGCGGCTATGGAATGGCCGGAAAGGAAATTAGAGACAAAGGCACAGATGGAGGGATAGAAACCGAAGGAGGGTAGTTTAGAAATTAAAGATTTATGCCAGACTCTATCGAAGGCTTTCGATATGTCTAGTGCAATATAAAAAGTCTCACCGAAGTCCCGAAAGGAGGATGACCAAGAGTTAGTAAGATATGAAAGAAGATCACCAGTAGAGCGACCCTTAAGGAAGCCATACTGGCGATCTGAGAGCAGATTATGAGAAGAGAAATGCTTAAGAAATTTGGAAGCAAGAATAGTTTCAAAAACTTTAGAAAGACAAGAGATGAGAGCAATTGGATGATAGTTGGAGGGTTGAGAGCGGTCACCCTTCTTTGGGACAGGTTGAATGTGAGCAAACTTCCAGCATGAAGGGAAGACGTTAGAGGATAGACAGAGACGAAAGAGTTTGCCTAGGCAAGAAGTCAGCACAGAAGCACAGTTTTTGAGAACAACAGGAGGAACACCGTCCGGACCGTACGCCTTATTAGTGTTAAGCCCAGAGAGGGTAGAAAGTACATCTTTAGAAGAGATTAGGATATTAGGCATAAGTAAGAGAGAGTAGGGCGGAGAGGGAGGAATAGCACCGGAATCATCCAAGGTGGTTTGTCTGTATGTACCACTCTCTCGCATTCTGTGACACGCAACCTTTAAATATGATTTTCAGAGGTGAACTATTTACAATATGTGTCAGACATAACGCTTAATTGTGCACAGCTTGACATGAACTTTAAACCAGTAGCAAAATATTCAACATTACAATAGTGAGCTGCAATTAACATTCAGAACAATAACTATTCGGCGTAAAAATCCAATTAACTATCGTTGTAAACATTCTATAATATACTGGATATAGGTAGTAAACTCATTACAAATACAATTTATATACGCTTTTAACATCCTTTGACAGCTACTGTAATCTTGATAATTGAATACACACACAAACAATATAACCAATGTATGAGAAACTATGTAAACACTGGTATTATATATATATATATATATATATATATATATATATATATATATATATATATATATATATATATATATATATATATTATATATATATATGTATATATATACTGTATATATATATATATATACACCAACCCCTATAATCGATGAAGGGGGTTGAGTTGTCAGCACCGTATGTTGTGAGGTTCTTATAGATCGAGGGAGATGTGTTGAGAGATACAATGGTGGGTGTACAAGTCTTATAGGTTGTTTTATTGATGCAAGTTACAGCGTGAATAGCATGGGTTATTATCATATCACAACAAACAGACAAAACATAAACACATATAGTAGGCAATTATTACAAAAGCTATTTACAAACATAGAGACACTGGATTCATGTATTAAAGAACATATGTGTATATATTAGTGACTTGACAGCCAAGTCGAATTAAGTGAAGGGCGTCTCTAAATTAATCTCTGTCCAGGTTAACTAGTACAGGAACAAGTCCTCTCTTAATTAATATCTGTCCAGGGTTACTGGTACAGAAGCGAGGCCGGGTAGCAATCTGGAGGCACGATTTACTCAGGGTTAAACACAAAACATTATATATATCAGGGAACATATTGTCCTTGCTAGTGTTTTTTTTTTCTATGTGTTTGAGGGAGGCAAAAGGTAGAACTGCCTATAGCGAGTGCCTCCCCCATAGTTGAAAGAGTGACAGGGCCAAAATCAAGGGACGTTCGAGCCAAGATGCCTGGACACACGGAGTTTGAAGCAATTTAAGTCATAGGGAGAGGGAAAGACTAATTCTGGGAGAGAGTTCCAGAGCTCAGCTGTTGAGTAGAAGAGAGTTTGAGAGTAACGTTTCACTCTTGGGTTGGAGAGTTGCACAGAGTATGGGTGGGATTGAGTTGCAAGACGGGTACCACTTGCCCTGCGTAAAGGAGGTGGTATGCACTGGGAAAGCTCTGAGGAACACTGATTATTATAGTAGCGATAGAATAGCGAGAGAGATGCAACATTGCGGTGAAGAGAGAGAGATTGCAGAGAGTTGGTGAGTGGACGGGAGTTAATGATACGAAAGGCCTTCCTTTCAACTTTGTCTAGGAGAGCGGTGTGAGAGGAACCTCCCCACACATGTGAACAATACTCAATACAAGGATGCATTATGCCCTTGTACAGAGCAAGAAGCTGTGCAGGGGAAAAGAACCCCCTAAGGCGGTTGAGCACATCCAGCTTCTGGGAGGCTGCCTTAGCAAGACTGGTAATATGGTCCTTCCAATTGATAGCAGAAGAAAAAGAGACAACAAGAATATTGAGAGAAGATGAAGGATTTATTTTTGTATTGTTAAAGAATAAGGGATAATCCGCTGGGAGTTCCTTAAAGGTAGATAGATGGAGAAATTGGGTTTTGGAAGCATTAAAGGTAACAATGTTTTCTCTGCTCCAATGGAGATAGTATTTAGATCAGAATTTAAGAGTTCTATGGCTTCATTACGTTTGTCGTTGAGGGATTGCTGGCTGGGGCATTCTGAAAAACTAATGGAGTAGTGTAAGGTTGAGTCGTCTGCGTATGAATGGATGGGAATCGAGGTACAGTTGAGGAGATCATTTATAAAAATTAGAAAGAGAATAGGAGATAGGACAGACCCCTGAGGAACACTAGAGTATATAGGGTGAGGAAGTGAACGATGGCCGTCCACATCCGCAGCTATGGAACGGCCGGAAAGGAAATTAGAGACAAAGGCACAGATGGAGGGATAGAAACTGAAGGAAGGTAGTTTAGAAATTAAAGTTTTGTGCCAGACTCTATCGAAGGCTTTCGATATGCCTAGTGCAATATAAAAAGTCTCACCGAAGTCCCGAAAGGAGGATGACCAAGAGTTAGTAAGATATGAAAGATGATCACCAGTAGAGCGACCCTTAAGGCAGCCATACTGGCGATCTGAGAGCAGATTATGAGAAGAGAAATGCTTAAGAAATTTGGAAGCAAGAATAGTTTAAAATTTTATAAAGACCAGAGATGAGAGCAATTGGACGATAGTTGGAGGGTTGAGAGCGGTCACCCTTCTTTGGGACAGGTTGAATGTGAGCAAATTTCCAGCATGAAGGGAAGATGTTAGAGGATAGACAGAGACGAAAGAGTTTACCTAAGCAGGGAGTCAGCACGGAGCACAGTTTTTGAGAACAACAGGAGGAACACCGTCCGGACCATACGCCTTATTAGTATTAAGCCCAGAGAGGGTAGAAAGTACATCTTTAGAAGAGATTAGGATATTAGGCATAAGTAAGAGAGAGGAGGGTGAAGAGGGAGGAATAGCACCGGAATCATCCAAGGTGGAGTTTCTAACAAAAGTTTGAGTGAAGAGTTTAACTTTGTCAGAGGAAGAAGTGATGGTTGTGCCATCAGAGTGGAAAATGGAGGGAAAGACGAGGAAGAGAAATTGTTGGAGAGGTTTTTGGCTAGATGCCAGAAAGCTTGGGAAGAGCTAGAGTTGGATAGTTCAGTGCATTATTATTGATGAAAGAGTGTTTGGCAAGTCGAAGAACAGATTTGGCTTGATTCCGGGCAGAAACATAGGAAGAATGAGAGTCTTGAGTTTTAAGGCGTCGGTACCGTTTGAATGCTTCCTCCTTATTGCGGACAGCAGTAGAACAGGCGTGAGTAAACCAAGATTTGTTAGCATTAGTCTGAGAGAATGTGGAACAACTTCTTCATTACAAACACAAGATACAAAGGAGTATACAATAATTATATACATTAGCTAGAGACGGTAGGTAGGATCACTGTAAAACTCATGAATGTATGTCTTAAGAGTGGGGGAGTACTGAAGCTTGGTTCTAGTGAACGTCTCTCAATTAACAGTCTAGGGAACACCTTAGTTCTTCATTACAAATACAAAATGCATAGGAACATACACTAAGTTTATACATTAACTAGAAACGGTAGGTATGATCACTGTAAAATTCCTGAATGTATGTCTTAAGTGTGGGGGAGTTCTGAAGCTTGCTTCTAGTGAGTGTCTCTCAATTAATAGTGTAGGGAACAACTTAATTTTACATTATGGTGTAGTGTGTGGGTATAAACAGAGTTAATTTTATCTATATATATATATATATATATATATATATATATATATATATATATATATATATATATATATATATGTAGCGGTTTGGTGGCTGAATAGTCACTCAAACATTTTACAATATATATACTGTATATATATAACGAAGTAGCAAAATTAATGATATGGTGTAAGGATATTTTACTAGAGTCACATGAATATCTATTAACCCGGGAGCTGCGGGGAGACTCTTAAGAGTTCCCCCGGCGCACTGCGGGAAGACTCTTAAGAGTCAGAGAAAATAAAAATCAACTTTTGACATCGAAAAAAAAATATTTTTTTATATTTTGTTTTTTTTATTTTTTATTTTTTTTTTGGCCCCTGGGCCATGCAAAATCTCAGTCCTCTACCTCCCCTCCTTCCCCACTTTCCTCCTCTCCTTCAGTTATCACCTATTTTCCCTGTTATTCCCTTATTCTGAGGTATATTTTCGTGCTAACATTAGAAATCCGATTGGAGGGTGTGGTCATCACTGATAGCAAGCGAGTGCAAGAGAGAGAGAGAGAGTATCGATCGACTGTGTCTCAGTGGCCTTGGGGGAAATTGGCGGGAAAGCAGATTGCCTCACCCATACATTATACAACTCGCGGGCTATATCTCCGATTTTGACCATCCAAACGCTGTTTTCACTCGTTTTATTGTTGTTTCAGGTTAATACCTTTATAATCAACCCATAATAGGCGCATATGGATAAATATTAATGCTATTAATGGCACAATGAATATTTTAGTGACGGAAACACCTCAAATACGTCAGCACAGGGGGACGTTTCCAATTACCCCCATGCGCACTTCAGAGGTTAAGCTTAGAAGGGACCTGACAGCCAAGTTAGAGTTAGATTATGTGACTCAAAATGAATACCTGTCATGGGTTACTGGTACAGATAGAGCCAGATGCCGGAAAGCACTCTGGGTCATTACTTGTCCAGGTTTAGCTGGTCCAGTTATATCTAGAGGCCAGGGAGCACTCTAGGTCAGGCCCGATAGCACTGGTTCAGGCTGGATAGCACTAAAGAGAGGTTGGAAAACACTCTGGTGGAGGCCGGTAGCACTCCTGAGACTGTGGTAGCTCTCATGATCTTTGATGGTAGTAAGATAACTTCTTGAGGAACTGGTAACCTCCTCTTACACTTTTTTTAAGGCGCCGGGTTCTGTCGGTTTGTATATGAAAAGGAAACAAGTGGGGGAAGAAATGGGGTTAATGTGTCCCTCTTGTTGTGGCGCGGGAGGTGGGGGTGTGGTGCCCTCACCATTGGTGGCTGCACTCCCTATATGGGCCAATCAGAAGCCATGTTGGGCTGGTGACGTCACAGCATAGTAGCGCGGATGGTGGGGGCATGGCGGCCTTGCTATTGGCTGCTGCCCCTCCCCACAGTAATCAATAAGGTAGCGGATTATGCCACGGCTGGGTCGTGGCCAGTAGGGGTCAGCAGCTCTGTGGGTGTGGCCAGACAAACATCTCTAGCTGGTGGGGGGAGGAGCTATATTGGGCTGCGAGGGAACCTTTTTGGGGGAGCGGAACTGCAATATATTCGTTGCATGATATAACTAGCTTAGGTTTTCTTGGGATAAAATATACTGTACTGTATATATATATATGTGTAACACACATATTATATTCAAATATATATGCAAGTATTCTAAATTCAATCACTTATTAGGCCCATCTTGTCTTCCATCAGCATTATATAAAAGACTGAAGATATCTCTATATGTATATATTATAACCATAGCATAATATGTAATCCACTAACCCATTAACCCTTTAATTAATCACATAATCACTACACATTAATATAATAATAATGTATACACCACTATTGTCCAACACCATATGGCACCACAGACACTTTAGACTTTCGGGCGCCTCTGGCACCCAGGCCTGTGGAGGCAGCAAGTCCTTCAGTTCACACCAGACTCTCACATAACCAACTAGCGTCTCGGCGCTCCTGTACTCAACCCTAGCCAATAAAGGATTGAAGAGTACTGGTGTTATATCTCCATTCATCTTTATTATATGGCGCAGTGTATATCAGTATCTGAACCTACATGGAGAACCTGCACTACCTAGCTGAGGCTGCAGCTGCTGTGGAAGCCGGCTTGCCGCCATGCGGTCCCTACCCGGCTACATCTACCTCCCAACCGGTCGAGCCTTCATTGCCCGATGCCCTGTCTCCATACCCATCCATCATCTACTTGAATGAAAGGATCGACGCCCTCCAATCGAGTATCGCCACCTTTCTACAGCATCACCAGGACCAGCAGCATCTACAACTACAACATCGCCCCGCGACAGCTCCACCACCGCCCCGCCAGGATCTACAACATCGCCCCGCGACAGCTCCACCACCGCCCCGCCAGGATCTCCAGCCCCACCAGCCTCTACAACATCAGCCCCAGGCCAGTAATGTTACCCACCAGGCTGACCCTTCCTTTGCCTCACGCCCCACCAGTGATACACTTATTCATCCCTCTACACAGACACCCACACCTCATACATCTCCCCTTGTCTCAGTGCCCCACCATATGCCAGTTACCCATGTCTCAGTGCCCCACCATATGTCAGCTACCCATGTCTCAGTGCCCCACCATATGCCAGTTACCCATGTCTCAGTGCCCCACCATATGCCAGTTATTCCCCACATGTCTTTATTACATATGAACATGACTAATCCCCTTACCCACCCTCTCAAGAGCGAATATCCCATACCCTCCCCAACTGACGGCCAGGCCCACACTGGTGTCGGTAGCGACGGTTGGTATTACGGCGGCCATTATGCCCCCCCTGGCTATCGTACGGCTGGCACCAACCCTCACGGCGCAGCCCCTTCTGCGCATGACGTCATCATACCACCAGCGTCACGGCCCACCCTGACACGGGCGCCCAAGTATCTGTGGCTGGTTTGCAATTACTACGGGCACTGGGCCTCCAACGCCACCACCTACAGCCTACTCACCAACGGATCACAGCCGTGGGGGGTCACACTCTCCAGGTCCTGGGTTATATGTCGACTACCATTACCGCCACCGACGTTGCCGGCACCCCCTACACTACTGATGATGATATTTTTATTATTCAGGCACAGTCACCGTTATTTATTAGCATGTCAGCTTGTAGGGCACTACATATCATCCCTCCCGACTTCCCCACACCTACCCCCTGCATGGCCGCCCACACAGCCCAACCACCACCCACCTTGACCAGGACCCCTCCACCACACCGGCCCACTTCCCTCCCCTTCCCACCTAACGACCTGCACCTGTCTGACCTTCGTGACTGGTTCTTGTCACAGTTTGCATCTTCTGCATTTAACACCACCAGCGGCCCACTCCCCACGATGTCTGGCCCTCCCATGCACATCCACATCAAGCCTGGCGCATCTCCACGTGCCGTGCACACCCCTGCCCCTATACCACATCATTGGAAGGCCCAGGTCAAAGCAGATCTCGACAGGGACGTCGCACTGGGCATTATTGAGCCTGTCCCCATCGGTACCCCTACTACCTGGTGTTCTAGGATGGTGGTGGTCGCCAAGAAAACTGGACAACCCCGCCGTACAGTTGACCTGCAGGCACTCAACCACGCCTGCCTTCGGGAGACACATCACACCCCGAGCCCATTCAACATGGCCCAATCCATCCCTGCAGGCACTCGTAAGACGGTCCTAGACGCCTGGAATGGATACCATGCTGTTTTACTCGACGAATCCAGCAGGGAGGCTACGACTTTTATCACGGAATTTGGCCGTTACAGGTATATCAGGGCCCCTCAAGGTTACTTGGCAGCTGGCGACGCCTATACCCGACGCTTCGACGCAATCATACAGGTGATTGTGTGTCGACGACTCCCTTTTGTGGGACTCTTCAGTCGAGGAGGCATTTTGGCACACTTTTGATTACCTGGCCCTCTGTGCAACCAACGGTGTCACTTTCAACCCTGACAAGTTTACCTTCGCCGCCCCTTCAGTTGACTTCGCCGGACTCACCATCACAGACACTGGAATTAAGCCATGCACGTCCATGATTAAGGCCATCCGTGACTTTCCCACGCCCACAGACATCACAGGAGCCCGGTCGTGGTTTGGTCTCGTTGAACAGGTCACCTGGGCCTTCAGCATCAAACCGGAAATGGCGCCCTTCCGGGAACTTGTGCAGTCCAAAACCCCCTTCCACTGGGATGAGGCACTCGACCGTACCTTTGCCACATCTAAGGACCACATCACACACCTGGTTGAGGAAGGGGTCTGCTCCTTCGAGATCGGCAGACCCACGTGCCTCGCCACAGACTGGAGCAAAACCGGCCTTGGCTTCCTCCTACTCCAACAACATTGTTCCTGCCCCACCGCATCTACCCCCACCTGTTGCAAGGTCGGTTGGAAACTTGTCTTTGCCGGCTCCCGTTTTACCACACCTGCGGAGTCCCACTACGCACCCGTCGAAGGCGAGGCTTTAGCAGTGGCTGACGCCCTTGACAGATGCAGAATGTTTGTCCTGGGCTGCCCTGACCTCGTCGTCGTCGTGGACCACAGACCTCTACTGCACATCCTTAACGACCGGTCCCTTGACAACATACCAAACCCTCGCCTGTTCAAGATTAAGGAACGTACCCTACGATACCAGTTCATCATTCAACATACGCCTGGCAAATGGCACCGCGGCCCTGACGCTGTCTCCCGCTACCCGACCAGGCCCTCCGCGGACGTCCATGATGTGCATAGTACGGCTGCCAGCGAGCTCGATATCCACTCAGTTGCCTTGGCCTCCCTCACCATGCTCGCCGCCATACCTGACCCAGTTGTATCATGGTCTGACCTTAAATCTGCCGGCCAACAAGACAGCGAGTATACCTCCCTTCTTCAGACCATCCCCGAGGGCTTCCCGGACTCCAGAGAGGCGACCGCCCCACAACTACGACAGTTCTGGGGTGTTAGAGACCGCCTCACTTCCGTCGACGGGGTAGCCCTCATGGATCAACGACCAGTCATCCCCTATCATCTTCGGTCCAGAGTTCTCGAGGCCCTTCACTCAGCTCATCAGGGTATGACTGGCATGAAGGCCCGTGCACGTGCGAGTGTTTACTGGCCAGGTATTGACAAGGCCCTACGCAACTGCCTGGATACCTGCCACTACTGCCACGCCCACGCCCCGTCCCAGCCGAAAGAGCCACTCATGTCATCTGACCCACCCCAATGGCCATACGACCAGGTAGCCGCCGATTTTTTTCAGCACCAGGGCAAACACTACCTGGTCTACGTCGATCGCTTCTCCAGCAATGTCCACATCTTCTACCTGCCACCAGGTAAATGTGATGCTCACCACCTCATCTCGGCGTGCCGTACCCTCTTCACCCACTACGGAGCACCCCGGGTACTGGCGAGCGATGGTGGGCCCCAGTTTACAGCCGGGGACTTCCAAGAATTCCTGGCACATTGGGGTGTGTCACAGCGGGTCAGCTCTGCGTTCTACCCTCAGTCTAATGGCCGCGCCGAGCTGGCTGTTAAAGCAGCCCGCCGCATCATCGCGGACTGTACATCCCCCACTGGCTCTCTAGACAACAACGCCGCAGCCCGCGCCCTCCTCCAATACAGGAACACACCCCTCTCGACCATTGACAAGTCACCAGCTCAACTTCTCTTCGGCAGGACCCTACGGGACCACGTCCCCTGCAATCCTGCACTTCTCCACCTCCACCCCCACTGGCTTCTCTCGGCCGAAGCTCGTGAGGCAGCCCTTTTCACCGTAACGCTGCCCTAGCCACATACTATAATGCTTCAGCCCGGCCTTTATCACCACTCCACGTCGGTGACCGGGTCTCCGTCCAGAACCAGGGGGGCAACAACCCGACATGGTGGAACAAGACTGGCACTGTAGTGGAGGTGCATCCACACCGCCAGTATACCATCCGGGTGGATGGGTCGGGGCGAGCCACACTCCGCAACCGCCGCTTCCTACGACAGCTTCGTCTACCGCCCTCCACTCAACCTACACCGCCCGACTCCACCATCGCCTCGTCGGACGCCAATAGGGGGGGGGGAGATATAATAATAATGTATACACCACTATTGTCCAACACCATATGGCACCACAGACACTTTAGACTTGCGGGCGCCTCTGGCACCCAGGCCTGTGGAGGCAGCAAGTCCTTCAGTTCACACCAGACTCTCACATAACCAACTAGCGTCTCGGCGCTCCTGTACTCAACCCTAGCCAATAAAGGATTGAAGAGTACTGGTGTTATATCTCCATTCATCTTTATTATAATTAATATCACCAGTCAATCTCATCACAGAGATATAACTACCTATATTGTTTATACTTACAAAGTATGAGCAAACTTCCTCCCTCTTAGCCACCACAGAATGTCACAGTAAGCAGTACAAAAGACAACACAGGAAGTCAACAATACACACTCAGGTCAACATGACCCACCTAGTGAAAGGTGTGTCAGCAAACACACCTTATATATACCAGAAAAGGTAGTTTAATAGCTCACTCTTCTATACCCACTGACACAGAGAAGTCACTCTTCAACAGCCACTGACTAGGACCAGACACTACTCCGCTCTACTCCCTCCCACACCTTGGCTACGGCTAGACACTGCCCTAAGCCCACTTAAGCACTTACTGTTACACTTTCTATCTAAACTCAGAGACTCGATCAACCTACGCTTGTTTAAAACTAGACACTCTGCCTAACTCACAAACCACACTATAGTCTACACTATAAGGACTTACCACAACCCCTTACCTTAAACTCAATACTAATACCTTAACACTTATTATTATAAACTGTATTATATAACTCAATAAAATGTATAACACAAACTACTTATCTTTACCCCTCTTTATATATAATATTCAATGTAATATTACACGAGTATACCATACGACTCTTGGTATATTATATATATATATACAGTATACTAATTTATTTATTAATATATGTAAATTTTTTCGATATTCAAACAATAAATCATAACCAGCAAAACTCACCTCTCAATATTTGTCGAACCCCTTCATGTTTTTACAGGTGATTTTTGCATGTATTCCCTCTTTCCCTCCTGGCTCCCTCCTCCATATTTCATTTGTCCATTATTTTTGGTGTGCTACCCTTGCATCCCTTCACAATTTTATGTGTATTTCCTAAACCAGATTATTGGCCTTAAATATTTGGATTCGTTAAACCAATTCCCATCAGTGATTGGGTGTATTGCATCGAAAATGTATTTTAGCAATTATTATGGAATGTTTATATTATCCGTAATTTTGTTTTGTATCTATTTATATATGCATATTTACCATATACATTTGCTTTTCCCTACTACCAGGTAACACGGTTTGTATAGCAACATTAGAATAATATTAATGTATTATCAGCGCCACATTTGGAGGGACACCATATTCTGATTATATACATAGTTAAATGAAGAGAGAGAGAGAGAGAGAGAGAGAGAGAGAGAGAGAGAGAGAGAGAGAGAGAGAGAGGCTGAGTCACATACCACTCCGTCAAAGTCAACAGTAAACACAGTCTTAACCCTATCAGTATTCTTGGACATGTTTCTTATTATACTGGTCGTCAGTATGCCATTTTATTCAGATTAGGAAAGATATTTAAGAATCCAGAGGACTAAATGGCGCAGCCTTTACTCTCTTGGCCTCCACAGGTCCTGTTTAAGCTTAATAAAATCATCTTATTTTAGCCAGTACAATATGAAAAATGTGTCTTACTACCCAGGAGTGTTAAAATTCCAAACTATTCCCGTTGCTTGTTCCTGCCCACACTACGGCTATGGCAACTGTAAGGATAAACGGATAAAAAGAACTGTAGTTCTGTAGACTGTAGTTCTGAAATGGGTATATATAATCTCTCTCTCTCTCTCTCTCACCCATTCAATTTTCCACCCATCCTATGAAATTTCTCCTTTCTTGTGATCCCGTTTTGAATATTTTCACTTTTCTAGCGTAGTTATATATACAGTACTGTACTGTATATATCCTATACTATGTGTATGTATGTATGTACATGAATGTGTGAGTGTATGCTTGTCAGATGTGGGGATGTTTGCTAATTTTTGTGTACATAATTATATACATGACTTTACACGTTATATTATTTTGAATATGTTTGTATATTATTGAGTGTGTTTGCGTCAGCTATTTCATATTAATTCGCATATGTGGACGGTGCTCCGGTGTGCGAGTATGTATCTGTTGATAACTCAGACGTTTATTCTTGTCAGAGATCCATTACAACATAGACATTTCATATATTCGTCGTTGTGTGTTCACCAATTTGATCGCAGGATGTTTCAATACAATATTAATGAATGAAAATGACACAAGGCCAGGAAGTCCAATTGTAATTGGCAAACGTGATTAGTATAATTATACAGTATATCCAAGTCATCAGTATCGTGGCCTCACCCATACATCACACAATGCAATTCACCTATAACTTCAATTATAATGTTGATTCTGTCCTTATTACAATTGTAATTATAATGTATCTAACATATATATTTGTATGTATATATATATATATATATATATATATATATATATATATATATATATATATATATATATATATATATATATATATATATATATATATATATATATATCTATATATATAATTTACAGATCTAATCTTAATTTCATGAAATTTACATCCATGACATTTTCATTGATATATAACATTTAATGTACGTTTAAGATAATGACAATTACAATACATAATTATGCTATGTAATTTGTCCCAACAATGCAAGTGTTGTAAAAAGGATAACAGGGATTCGAAGCAAGATTGGAGAAGCTGCTAAACCTTTCTGAGATTTGTTTTTTATATTTTCCCAAAAGCTCATAATTTCTGGAAGCACCTCGGTTTGCTCGTGGACTGACGATAAGGTCATCAATTAAATGTTATTTTTTTTTCTCAGACACTGCCTAAATTACTTTCCTAATTGTATCCTATTCTCATGTTAGAATTCTTTAAATCTATAGTTTTCAAAACTTGGTGCGTGTTTGGGGAGATTGTAGGATCCAATCGAGCAGGGAAGTATACCCATGGGAGGCCACTTAGGCATATGATAAGGAGTTGCTGGAACGCCTGTTTCATATGCCTGGCTTGCCTCACTGTTTCTATTTGTGTCTCACTTACAGAGAGAATAATCAAGCTAACTCTCACAAACACCTTATCCTCCTATTCCTTTCACTACTTTATCAAACACACCACACTTCTTTCCAACACATATAAATTGCCTCTAACGTATCTTGATTTTGGCTGTCTCTCACTCTTTCAACTTCAGGGGGACACTTATTACAGGCAGCTTTGCCTTTTGTCTCTTTCATGAAAATATGCAAATAATACATACATTATATTACAATATTTATAATCTAGTTGAATCATCGTCACCAGTATAGTTTATAGTTTGCCAAAGATATTCTTAAACTAATGCATACAATGGGATATATTATTTATATTATCAACAATATCCAATGGAGATGCCTTGTACGAAATATGGAAGAGAACACAAACTCAAGGCCAAACTCAACAACAAGAAGCAGTGTAAAACATGTAAGCAAATTGCGTTCAACAATTGAATAGATCGACAAAGAACACTGGCTTCCTGAAGGTTAGAATTGAAGGCTCTATTCCAAACAAATTAATTAATATATTTCACTCCCAACACCAATGATGTTAATCAAAGCATGAGATCATTCCGGGATTTAAAGCTGGGATACCACATACATATTTTAAACACTCTAATACACTACCAAGACAGTTAAAGGTTAAGTACATGACTGTGATTGATATTCATTTATCGAATAATGTATATTAATATAATCATGTACTCAGACCCAACTGCACACTAAATAGCGAAATGTTAATGTGAAAGAAAAACACAATTTATTGGGCACATATCTAAAGAAACTGACCTCGTTACGAACTGTTCATGAGCCTTTAGAAATAATCTAAATAATAAATTTCACTCCCAACACCAAACACCTCCCAATGAAATTAATGAAAGCATATTATCCTCCCAGGACTCGAACCTGGGTTACCACATACATATTTAAAAAAACACTAAACATTACACCACCAAACAGTTAAAGGTTAAGTACATGATTCTGATTGATATCCATTTATCGAAAACTGGATAGTTATCTAATCATGTACTCAGACCCAACTGAACACTGAATATAATAAATTACAATTGTGAGTGAAAGCAGATTCTTAGACTAAGTATTGTAAGTTTAGTACTGCTTTGTCTAGCAAACCTCTGCAGGAAGGAAAACGTGGGATTCGTCGACACCTGGGACAATTTCTACTACGGTGACTATTTGTTTTCGGACGATGGAGTTCATCTGAACCAGGTGGGAGCAGCACGTTTTGGGTGTCTTCTCAACGATGCGGTGAAGGATTTTCGGAGAAGAATTCGACTCAGCACAGGACAACCAGGAAGGAGGACCGAAGACAGCGAGGGCAGCAACCTGCGAAGGAATTAAATGCTAATCTGTCAAGAACCGCGAATTTGGATAAAGCTCCACCAACACGATCCAAATTAAAAACCGCCAGGGATAACGACCGAGGACCGATGACAGCCATGAATGTAAATGTAGATCCGACCAGAACCAAAAATTTGATTAAAGAACGTTCTGTGAGTTCTAAAACCGCAAATTTAAAGGTTTTCTATGCAAACGCTCGTAGCATATGCAATATATTTTCAGATTTAGAGGAACTAGTGTTTACTGAAAATTATGATGTGATTGGTATAACAGAATCTTAGCTCAATACAGTAGATAGAGACTTTTTAGCGGAGTATTCACTTCCCGGTTATGTAATGTTTGAGAAAAGCCGAATAAATCGAAATGGAGGTGGCGTTTTATTTATATCAAAGAAAGTTTTAACCCGACCCTCTTGTCAAAACCTCAAATTGTGAACGTCGACACATCTTTTGTGCTAATAAAGTATAATAAAGGTACAAAAATAATACTTGCATTAATATACAGACCTCCAGCTCAATCAGTGCAAACTGACCGAGAAATTTATGAACAAATTGCAGATGTAAGTAACTCACAAGATACCGTATTTTTTGGCGACTTTAATTTACCTGTGCCCAAGTGGGGCGATACTCTTACTTCACACTCCGGACATGACTTGTATACGAACTTGCAAGAGAGTTCGCTTTATCAATTTGTTCGAACACCGACCCGTGGTAATAACGTTCTTGACATTGTACTTGCAACAAAAGAAGAATTAATAGAGAATTTGAATGTTGGTGATGAATTCAGTAACAGCGACCATCGTACGATAACTTTCACTTTAAACTTTACTAGTAACGAACCAAATACTAGCACCGAAAAAGTCCCTAATTTCAAGAAAGCAAACTTTCATAAACTTAGAGCTATGTTTAAAGAAACTGACTGGAGCTTTTTAATTAACAATAACGACATAAATACATCTTGGAAGTTATTCGAAACCACTTACCTATAAGCAGTGCAAGACTGCATACCATCGAAAATACGGCGTCCAGGCCATAATAATAAGCCCAAATGGTGGAATAAAGATATTTCAAACTGCCTGCTTGCTAAAAAAATTGCTAATGATATATTAAAATCCTCACAAAATGACGAAGAACGGGTGAAATTTGTAGAGCTACGACGCAAAGCCAAAAAGTTAATTAAGCAAAGTAAAAAGACCCTAGAGTTACATATTGCGAATCAAAGTAAAACAAACCCGAAAGAATTCTATAGTTATATCAGAAAGAAAAAAGTAGTTACTTCAACTGTTGGACCGTTAGTCGATGAAAATGGAGAATACACCAAAGACGAAGTACAAATGAGTAATGCCCTCAATACCTTCTTTGCATCAGTTTTTACAACAGAAGACCTCAGTGATATCCCTACACCATCGCCGATTCAGATTGATAATTCAGATGTTCTAACCAATATCATCATTACAGAGAGAGAAGTATTGAATTGTTTAGATAAACTCAAGGTAAATAAAACGCCTGGACCTGATACAATCTCGCCTAGAGTTCTAAAGGAAGCTAAGGATGAGCTCTCCAAACCACTGACATTACTATTCAATAAATCCTTGCAGTCTGGAACTATGCCTGATCAGTTGAAGATAGCCAAAGTAACACCGATATTAAAAAAAGGCAGCAAATCCCTACCCAGTAACTATCGTCCTATAAGCTTAACCTCAGTTGTATGTAAAATGCTAGAAACGGTCATAAGAGACAGACTCATAACTCACTTAGAGGAAAATAACATACTTAAAGATACTCAACACGGCTTTCGTAAAAAACGTTCCTGTTTAACAAACCTCTTAGACTTCTTCCACGATATCCTCAACCTCTACGATTAGAGTAAAGCTGTAGATATTATATACCTTGATTTTCAAAAGGCCTTTGACAAAGTTCCCCACAAACGTTTACTGCTAAAACTAAAAGCGCATGGAATACAAGACGGAGTGTTGAAATGGATAGAAAATTGGCTCAGCAACAGAAAGCAAAGAGTAGTCATAAACGGTAAGGCATCTAAATGGACCAATGTAAGTAGCGGGGTACCCCAGGGATCGGTACTAGGACCAATTCTCTTTCTAATTTACATCAACGACATAGATGAGGGTCTCACCTGTACAATCTCAAAATTTGCTGACGATACATAAATTGCAAATAGCGTACTCTCAAAAGATCAAGTCTACGATATGCAACACAATCTAGATAAATTGTCACATTGTGCCCAAATTTGGCAAATGAGTTTCAATGCGGATAAATGTAAAGTACTACATATCGGATACCTAAATGAGAAAGCAAACTATTCGATGAATGGCACTCAGCTTAAGAATGTAAACAGAGAAACCGATCTGGGAGTAACAATATCGAGTAACCTAAAACCGAGTCAACAATGTTCAGAAGTTGTTAAGAAGGCAAACAAAATAATTGGCTTTATAGGCAGGTCATTTGAGCATAAATCCAAAGACGTTATCTTAACCCTTTACAATTCCTTAGTCCGCCCTCTTCTGGAATACTACGTTCAATGCTGGTGCCCTTATTACCAAAAAGACATAAACAAGCTAGAACGAGTTCAACGTAGAGTTACCAAAATGATACCTAGCCTAAAGAACAAACCATACGAAGAGCGTCTTAGAGAATTAAATCTATTTCCTTTAACCCAACGCAGATTAAGAGGTGACTTAATTCAAGTGTTCAAAATCATCAAAGGCATCGACAATATGAACTGTAGTAAGTACTTCACTATCGACCAATCTAATTACACGCGGGGAAACGGTTGCAAAATGATTGGTAAATCTTTTAACTCACACAAATCTAAGAATTTCTTCTTCAATCGAGTTGTCAACTTGTGGAATGGGCTTCCCCGAGACGTTATAGACTGCAGCACCGTTGATTCATTTAATCTCTGCCTAGAAAAATATCTCGCATCAAACCCGCGACTGACTGCGTTTGTAAATTAATAACTTTATTTTATCCTCCCCTCAGTTACTAACCCCTCTGTCCCCTACTAACTTCCTAGTCCTGCCACGGACATTAGTTCCAGGGCAGTAGTTCCCTTTCCAATGTTCCCTTACCCCCTCTAAACCACTGTTTGGACACTTGATCCTCAGTGTTTTGGAGGACAAGCAGCCTAGAAGGGTCACTAGACCTGTTGTTGCTTGATTTCCTTTGTACTCCTTTGTACTCCTTTGTACAACAGACAATTAATACTCGGCAAATACGTGTCATAATCACATTTCCTCTTTCAATTTTTGTTTAAACTAAACACTGTTTTCCTGTTAACATTCTCTGACCATAATCTATAATACTGTAGTGAAGAATCAACATTGGCTGCGACAGATGTGGGGAATAAAGACATATATGCAGAGCGCTCACTCCACCATGGAGAAGGATAACTGCACCGATTGGAGGGTTTCAGCGGCAGCGTGAGTGTGTATGTGTGTGCTTGCGTGTGTGTGTACCTATTGTGACTTGGGCTGGACAGAATTGCTGGACAGAAACTGCAAATTAAATCCACTGGAGTCAGAGGGTTACATGTTTACTATTAAGACCACCAAATGTAATTATTTACATTAATTGTAAGATTATGTGAAGGTGCCTGAATTTATTGTATACAAAAAAAAGAAAAAAAAAAATCCAGAATGTTGACAGTATGATATTATTTCTACATTTGTCTTTTTCTCTTCCGTTTTTAACCTGGCGAATTTGCATTTGGTCAGTTTGGACTTGACAATTATACTTGAGCTGATTGGTTGATGACACTGTGTCGGAATAACATATTTCATTTGCAAGTAAAAACACAGTACATATTACACAGCACCCTCAACCAATTAACTCGCTAAGAAGTTATCTTGCATAAAATGTGCAAGTAATATATTTGCCAGGTTAAATAGTGTGATTACTGTTGCTAACACTATAGTACAAGCCCCCCTCCCACCACATATATTAACCCTCAGAACCCCAGCGACGCAAACCATGCGTCCGCAATGTATGTAACGCTAAACCCCAGGGACGCATAAGGTGCGTCCTGGATAATTACTCCGGTCCTATGGCACCTAGAGGGCTCAGATTTGTATGGGAACTGTGTAAGAAGTATCCCACGCAACAATGCCGATGGTTGAAAACTCTCAAAGTCTAACCGCGTGCGCGTGAGCGCGCAAACACCTGTTTTGCCTACCCATTTCCCCATGTTAATTCCGACATTCGGGCGCACCGTAGGACCCCTTAATGACCTAGGGGATCGTTTTTTTTGTGGGTTTTCCTTCATTTCTAACCCATTCCTGGTGTTTTCTGGAAAAGAAAAAAAAATTACAACCCCCTGGTCCTGGGGTGTACATTTATTATTAAATAGCTGGGGTTCAGTGGGTTAATGGTTGTGATTTATGCGGACCGACCGGGCTATATTATCACCAACAATTCATCAATCCACACCAAACCTGCGGAATTAATTAAAATCCTCAACGAGTCTGTCAGCACTGATATATGGAGATATTTAACATCCCTGCCGCCATATACACCATACACGTTATTGGCTGACAGAGAGATATTGTCAAATGGAAATTAATGTTGTTGTGTTCATATGAGCTTTAGCTTTATTGTCGCTATTGTGTACATATTTCAATTTACGGATGAGAGAAACATGATTACGGAAGCAAACTATATTGGTATATAGGAAGGAAGTAAAGTCAGCAGTGGTATAATAATTAACTATACCTTTAATACCAGTACTTCTAATATACTGGTTATACACAGCAATAATGTTCACGTTAACATCCGTCCGTTTATTTTCCCGTATCTCTACAATTTGGCCTATTGAAACGGGAAACTAAACCGGATAATTCAGAATAGGTGCCTCAACATAATCCCACTCTTAATACTGTTAAAGCAAGGATCAACCAACATTGTTTATCTAATCTTAATGATCATCCTTACCATTAACCCTTAAATCCCTTCACAAACCCTGCATATCATTCTGCTCATATACGGGTCACTGTGGCTCAGAATGTTAAAGCCAAGATATAACCATTACAAAATAATAAACAAACATTACGGCAAAATGAAGATTGCGGTACGTAAATTAATTTATATATCGATGTCATCATAATTATGCAGTATGTGTTTTTGTATACATGGTGAAAAATAAGAAGGGGTGAGTGATAGCCGAGAAGCAAGAGAGAGTCGAAAGATAGAGGGAGTACTTCAACGAATTGCTAAATGTAAGGAATGAAGCATCAGTAAACATAATTGGATGGTGAGCGGTACTTGAAAAGTAGACAGAATGGATAAAAAAACACCATCTAAGGAAGAGCACTTTATTGACATGTCAGATATCTGCGAAACGTTGTCAATAAAGTGCTCTTCCTCAGATGGGTTTTTTTTTTATCCATAATTGGATGGGGTATGGGAGGTAGAAGAAGAGATGTAGGGGAGGAGGAGGTGGGGATCAGGTGGTCAGAAATGTGTGAAACCATGAATAGAGTGAAGATGGGGAAAGCATCAGGACTAGATTGAGAGTGTGGGGAAATGCTGAGGTATGGTGGTGAGATAGTGATCGAATGGGTATGGAAAATGTGTAATCTAGCTTGGGAGAAGGGAAGTGCACCTGATGACTGGAAGACCGTCATAATAGTCCCCCTGTATAAGGGTAAATGGGAAAGAGGTATGTGTGGTAACCACCAGGGAATATGCCTTTTATGTGTAGTAGGTAAGGTGAACAGTAGGGTAGTGATTGAGATAGTCAGAGCGAAAACAGGAAAATGGATAGGTGATGAGCAGTGGGGGTTTAGGAAGGGAAGAGGATGTGTAGATCAGATTTTTGCCCTGAAGTGTGTTGTTGAGAAATATCTGGAGAAGCAACATAAGTTGTATGCTGCCTTTATGGACTTGGAGAAGGCCTATGACAGAGTTGATAAAGAAGGTATGTGGAAAGTACTGAGAATATACGTAGTAGATGGCAAGTTGCTGAAAGCAGTGAAGTTTATGTATGAGGGTGCAAAGGCGTCAGCACGTGTGGAGAATGAGCAGAGCGAGTTCTTTGATCTGAATGTTGGGATAAAGCAAGGGTGTGTCATGTCCCCATGGTTGTTCAATATATATATTTTTTTGTTCTTCTATGCGAGTGGGGGAGACAAAAGGCAGAACTGCCTGTAGTGAGTGCCTCCCCCATAGTTGAAAGAGTGACAGGGCTAAGATCAAGGGATGTTCGAGCCAAAATGTCTGGACGTACCAAGTTTGAAGCAATTTAAGTCATAAGAAGTGGGAAAGACTGATTATGGGAGAGAGCTCACCTGTTGAATAGAAGAAAGACAGAGTAGCATTTCAATCTTGGGTTGGAGAGTTGCACAGAGAATGGGTGGGATTGTGTTGCAAGACGGGTACCACGTACCCTACGTAGAGGAGGTGGTATACACTTGGAAAGCTCTGAGGAACACTGATTATTGTAGTACTGATCAAGTAGCGAGAGAGATGCAACATTTCAGTGAAGAGAGAGAGATTGCAGAGTTGGTGAGTGGATTGGAGTTAATGATACGAAAGGCCTTCCTTTCTAATTTGTCTAGGAGTGCTGTGTTAGAGGAACCTCCCGACACATGTGAACAATAGTCAATACAAGGACACACTATGCCCCTGTACAGAGCAAGAAGCTGTGCAAGGATAAAGAACCCCTTGAAGCAGTTGAGCACACTCAGCTTCTGGGAGGCTGGTTAGCAAGACTGGTAATATGGTCTTTCCAAGTGAGAGCAGAAGAAAAAGACACCAAGAATATTGAAAGAAGATGAAGGATTGATTTTTGTGTTGTTGAAGTAAAAGGGATAGTCCTCTAGGAGTTCCGGACGGATAGTAAGATGAAGACATTGGGTTTTGGAAGCATAAAAGGTAGCATGCAAGGTTTGCTCTGCCCTAATTGAAAATAGTAGTTAGATCAGAAGATAAGTGTTGTATGGCTTCATTACAATTGTTTTATCGGGATTGCTGGCTGCCGAGATGATTTACTTTGTATCAGTCTTCCATTCCTCTCATTCGGTTTGCCTAACTATTGTGGTATTTAGCCTAAGGGGGTGGAGGGGAGGGGAATGTTTCTGGACCAACTTTCCCTTATCTTTAACCCCATACGTTTTGAGATTTTAGGACATTAGTTTGCCATATTAGTTTGATGATAATTATTAGACATTTAGTGTTGTTTAAGTGTCGATAATTATATACATACACATATTACTAGAAATATCTCCTTAATATGAAATGGGATAATTATGCTGTTGTTGCCTCAATGTAATAATATAAATGCTAATGTGTAACCAACTCTAGCATTTAGTATTAACAGCATGAATTGAGAAATGTTGGCTTGAGAACAATGTTCACCAAATTAATGGTGTAAACAGCTAGTAGTTACAAACAAATATTATGATAATTATAAACAAAATAACTTTTCACAAATATATGCTACCGTGCATTAATAAGTTTATAACAATAGTGCTCTTAGTTTTATGACGTGTTGCACGTAAAACCAAACACTATACCGGTACTCTCATTGTTGGCCAGGACGATAATCAAACCCGAAATATTTCGCTGCGTGCTTAACCCCTTCTGTTCTGGAGAAGTAATTATAATTGTATTCTTATTATACATAGAAGATGTTCTACAGTTTAAGAAGTATCTGTGAACGTATACAGAATTAAGTGAGATTGTTCGAAGCCTGTTACCTGCTAGAGGCCCTTTATTAACTTAACATAATCGCCTGATAGTAGCCAGAATAATGTTAATAGGATGGCACCGGTACTGAAAGGGTTAACAATACCTCTACTATTACAGTGTAAATCTAATCTCTTTCAGGGCAGCTTAATTCTATTATTATTACTACTATAAATAATCATTATTTGTTGCATCTTATGGTCTGTTTGACTCAATATCAATTATGTTCATACACCCATATATTAACTAGACATTCATTATTTAATGTCATAAAGGGATGACAATCATGTTGTTTACATTAGGTGAATTCCCATATTTTAATATTATACAAGATTCCTTAACCATTACATCTATATCCTATTTCATGATCCACGAGGTTGTTAGTTTCTTGAATATTGTCCTTGGTTGATGTTTATTTAAATGGTGTGGGCATGAATATTTTCACCCTATTAACGCTACGATTATGAGGTTTTAACTCATTAAATATCGGTGATACCCTTTTCAAAATATTCTGGCAAATATTAGTCGATTTTATTGAGATAAAGAAGGGCTACTATTTAGAATGCTACAGACTATTGCACATAATTATAACCTTACCTACCACAGACCCTTTCTAATCTACATAAAATAGTTTGAATATAGCTATAATAAAATATGAAATATGTCCCCAGTACCAAAAGGGTTAGTAAAAAGTCTCCATTCATGGCCTAGCTAAGGTTCACCAAGGTCTTCTGCTCTATGATATAGAAATATACATACTACGCAACGACATCCCTTAAGCTACTTCACACATGGTTATAGATATAGACATTGTGACGTTAACCACTCCGTTAGAACCGCATGGCTTGTCCTACGGTGACTCGCTAGGATCGCCAGGGCAGTGGATGTGGCTACAGTTGATGTATTATTGTGTGCTTTATTTCATATGAAAGCTCGTGTCATGGGCAGTCCAGAAAGGCTCTTTGTTTTCGCCCATGTCAAGGCTTTATATATTTAATTGCAAAGTATATGTTTTATCATTAAGTAGTAATGATAGGATTTGAGAGAGAGAGAGAGAGAGAGAGTAGAACAGAGTGTGAGGAGGCACGCAGTGTTTTTTGCCATGCTCGATGACGTCATAGCCGGCTGGCCACTTGGGGATTGGTTGGAGGAGTTTTTTACCATGCTTGGTGACATCATGGTTGGCTGGCCTCTTTGGGATTGGCTAGAGGACTTGTTACCGCTTTGCCTACGCGGTGCGAGCTAGTGCCAGTATATATACAGCTCTCTTGCCACTCTCTCCCTCAGATCTGGTTTCTAGAACGCATCCCTCTTATCCCTTTGATATCTGTCCCCCGCACTGCACCTGAGAACCTTTTCCTCTGCCTATCTCTCTCATTTTCCATATCTTTCACCACCTTTTATTAATATTAACCCCCTCTGGTTAACTCTGCATAATCAGCTTCATGCTGGCCAGTTGTATTGTGCGTTAAGGTCTTATATAACCCATGTATGTTAGTTGTTAAGATAAGTTGATCACGAAGCATTGGTTGGCATTCATATTGTTCAGTACCGCTTCCTATAATTATTAGTGTTCTGCTGGATTAGATAATGCTAGACTAGGAGTCTGATACTATAAGGTATTGTTTCCGATGGGTGCTGGCTTTAGTTAAAAGCTACACGACATACCTGAGAACTGGAGTTGATTGGGTAAATTCTAGTCTGTGTGCCATTGAGAGTAGAGCATGCACGAATGAGGGCTTTTTGCCTATACCATTCTTCACTGTTCTAAGCTCGGTTGTTTGTCTTTGAGGTACGCCAGGAGAACGCTTAATACTTCGGTATTAAGGTTTCTCAAGAGAGCTACCCTTCACTATAACGTAATACTTGATGCATAGAATTGAGATTTTCACTAGGCTATGCGGCATGCCATGCGCACCAGTATCTCGTATCATTGACTCTAGCTAGACTTTATCAGTCATAGTAGACATTAAGTATATTAAACCAATTACTCTTATTATGCATACCCGTTTATGATTACACAAGCATTTCGCAGCCTAGTTTGATGTATTGAGACACAAACGACTTAGGCTCTTTTTGTTGATAGGAATACTGCATTGTCGTGGCGATTATTATTATTGTTGTAGCGTTTAGGATATTCTTGGCTCCGACTGCATTATATATCCTGCCTTTTGTGAGCATAGCCTGCTCGAGCATTGTTCCGCTGCCTGACTTTTTGGGTTCCATTTCCGATTCGAGCATCTTGATAGCATCTAACATTTAAAGAAGATTCCTTGTTGGTGTTGAAGGACTTTAGTGCACTTTCTTTCATGCAGGAGTGCCTGACATTTATTGATTAAAGTAACGTAAGCTGTAACTTCTCTTACCACCTTACTTTGCATACCATAACCAAGCACCTTCGGTTATAGGTAGTAATAGGCTGTTTTCACATAACATTAAGCCTAGAGTAGATGCACATTTATTGACAGTTTGATAACCTATTATTGCAAATGGAACTCTGGAGAGTTTTCACTGGGAATATACATCAGAGGTTGGATCTAGCGCTTTCCGTTGTAGCATTTATGCCATTACTAGTCCAATGAATAAGAGCCCTGATATATTTAAACCTCAGTCATAACAAATGGCGACCTTACCTAGGATTTGGTGAACCTACATTTATTAGCAGGGAACATTTGTTGTTTTGGGGAATATTTTGCGGGGATCAGCAAGAATAATTTTTTTTTGCAACATAGTATAGCCCTTGAGTATTTCCGAGAATTTTTGTGTGTATATTGAGGTATAAGAGTTTGGGGTGCTTCTTTTTTGAATATTGAGGTGAATTTTTTTTGTGAGCATCATGTCTTATACCGGATCAGAGGAGAATGGAGACACAGTACGTAATGTTGAAACTGAGGAACAGCAGCATGATGAAATGGTTAATCAGGTGAACTGTGAGGAGGATGCTAGGGTATTTTTGCAATGGCCTGTTACTGCCGAGCGGTTGGAGGTTATGGATCGGTACGGTCTTCAATGCCTGGCCACAGCTATCGGTCATGCGGGTACTAGCAGCATGACCAGGGATACCTTGATAACGTGTGTACTGGGCAGGGTGACTGGTGAGCGAGATGGGTTGAGTGCTCAGAGCCCTTCGGCCATGCTTCCCCTACATTCGACTCCCAGCCATCCCAGTAGTTTGCCGACCCCGAGGACGCTTCCACAGTTGGGTGGTGACTGGCAGGGTGGGTTGCCCCTGGGGGAACCACCGGTAATTTCAAACATTGTAGCACCTTCACCTCCTCAAGGGTTAACTCCAGAATTATTGCTTCAGTTCGAATTAGCTAAGATCCAGCAGCAAATAGAATTAGCCAAGATAGAAGAGAGACCCAAGATAGAAGAGAGAAAAACTATCAGTCAGCAGCACATAGAGCTAGCAAAATCCAAGCTGATTTAGAGTCGACTAGGTACTGTGCCGACATGGACGTAGAGAAGTCGCGAGTAGAGGCAACGAGACAGCAACTTGGGGCTGGTAACCGTGTTCATGATCAATCTCTCTTGCACTTATTGAAACTGGTTCCGGTGTTTGATGAGAGTGGTGTAACAGAATTTTTCGCACGCTTTGAGAAGAAGTGCCAGGAACACCAGTGGCCAGAGAATAAATGGGCAGCACTTGTATCCTCTAGATTAATAGGCAAGGGTCTTAAAGCCTACGATGCGTTACCTTTGGAGTCTTGTATTGTGTATGAGGATCTCAAGGAGGCTGTCCTGAGGGCTTACGAACTGCAACCAGAAACGTACCGTTTGAAGTTCCGGGGTGTAACCAAGGGAAGAGATAGCACCTTTTTGGAACACGCCCGGGACTTGTCCGATGCTATGGGGAACTGGCTCCGATCTGAGAAGGTAACAACATTTGATGGAATTAAGCAGTTAATGATGTTGGAGCAGTTCTTTAAGAGCACGGGCAGTGATCTAACTTTGAACTTAAAGGAGAAAAACCCAAGAACTCTAGTAGAAGCAGCAGAAATGGCTGATCTACGGCTGTCGTTGATTCGGGGTTGCGGGTCCTCACAGAAGTACGATGCAAGTGCTAAGGACCGTTATCCTCCCCCTCCCCGTAGCAACGACACATCTAAACAAAAGAGCAATGAAACTAAAACTGAATCCAAACCTAACACCACGCCGTATAAGAAAAGTCAGGGGCCTTTTACATCACAGTATAAGCCGAAACCGAAATGTATGTGTTTTAGGTGCCACAAGGAGGGTCATAAAGCAAATGAGTGCCCTAGTCGACCTCCTCCGGCAGCCGTGTCTTTTGGTCACGGCATTGGAGTGTTCAAGAGGGGAGGTGTGGTGGAGTGGTCTTGCCACTGGCCTGGTAATCCAAAGGTCCCGGGTTCAAATCCCGATGTATCAATGGGAAGATATTATAGGGATGGAATTTGTGCCGTACCTGGTATCAGTGCATTACCACAAGCCCACCGAAACGTCAATAAAATACCCTCATTGTTCCCTGATTAAATAGCACTGTATGATTATTCCCATATTCAAAATATGCTATAGGGGTACAATGCCTGGTGAGTTATCTGCTCAACAGGTGGCGTTGTGTGTGTGTAAGTGTGAGAGCCCGAGTGTAGGGGATGAGACAGTGAAGCACGGGAATGAGGTGGCTTCAGAGATGGGGTCGTTTTGGGCCATGAGTGAGCACCGTGCCTCATGTGAAGGCAAGATGGCAGGTGCTCGTTGTACTCTACGTGCTTCACATGTCTCACTCCCTAGACTGGAACAAGACCTCACAGGCTTCACTGTTCATTGTAAAGCGGTGAATGTTAAGGCTCTCAGCCTATGCCCGAGAGGAAGTAAGTTGGAATATAGAAAAAAAAAAAAAAAAAAAAAAAAAAAAGAGGACATAGGAGTTTGTTAGAGGAAATTCTTCCGAGGTAAATACACTGCCAGTGCAGAAGGATCCGGAAGGCTTATTCCCTGTCTGTGATGCCTTTAGTGACCACAGGGGACTCGGTTGTGTGGAGTGGGGGGGTAGAAGACATGAGGTGAGAGTTTTGCGTGACACTGGGGCATCGCAAACACTGTTGAGGAATTTCACTGGTAAACCTGTAAATACGGCGCGGGTGGTTGTGGTTCAGGGAGTTAATGCAACAAGGTCATACCCGCTTGTAAGAATGAAGATGGAATTTGATGGTGTGACTCGTGACCTGGATGTAGGAATTGTGGAGAAGTTACCTGTTGGGGGCATCGACCTCCTTCTCGGCAACGACTTTGCGGGGCCTACTTCTGAGGCTCCACCCTTAGTCGTTGCCGAGAAGCCGGCCGACGTGAGTAGGGAGGAGCAGGAGTGGGTTGAGAAGTGTCAGGTGCAACCTAAGGCGTGTGTTGTCACCAGATCTCTTGCATCCAGGGAGTCACATTCTGGTCAAAAGTCTTTAGACAAGCGGAGGAAAGGTACCGAGAAGGGGTTGAAAGTTGATGCGGTTGAGAGTTTAGTATCAACGGACATTCTCGGGGACTCATTATTAGGACCGATTTTCGACTCTGGAGTTGACACATTAACTGTTACTAAGAAGGCAGAGGATGGGCTTAAAAAGACGAAGAGACAGCAACGATACACAGAGAGAGAGCAACGGGAGGCTAAATTCAATGTAGGAGGGGGGCATGAGTTGCTTTGCAAACACTTAGATAAGCTTGCTCCTTCGGACATTCGTAAATTGCAATTAGAAGACCCGGAGGTTCTTGAATGTGGTACCGGTGCTGTCGAGTTGGAAGAGGACAGTGATGCACAGTCGGGAGATTTTTTTTTCATAGATGGCATATTGTACCGGCGATTCCAAGATCCGCAGAGGAATTGGGAGGGGGAGTCAGGAGAGGTAGACCAGCTGGTCATGCCGAGGGTTTGCAGGGAAAGCTTACTTAGGTTGGCTCATGATGTACCACTGGCGGGACATCTGGGTGTCCGTAAGACGGTTGCAGCCTTAGGAAAATTATTTTGGTGGCCTGGTCTGAGAGCACAAGTTGTGTCATGGGTGGCAATGTGTGATGTGTGTCAGAAGGTTGGCAAACCAAATCAGAGCATTCCTAAGGTGCCGTTACACCCCATTCCTGTCAGTGGGCCTCCCTTTAGTAAGGTTATAGTTGATATGGTTGGCCCCCTTCCCCCTACAAGTGCCGGAAACAAGTTTCTCCTGACCATCATGGATGTAGCAACAAGATATCCTGACGCGTACCCTATGAGAAATGGGTCAGCGAAGACGGTGGTCCGAAACTTGCTAGAGTATTTTTCCCGGTATGGTTACCCGCAGGGGATTCAGTCAGACCAAGGATCCAACTTCACTTCTGTCCTCTTTGTTCAAGCAATGCCACAGCATGGGATTGTTACGGTTGTGTCATCTGCGTATCATCCGGAGAGCCAGGGTGTGTTAGAGCGATGGCACTCAGCCTTGGAATCTGTGTTTCGTTGTTGTTGCTTTGAGAGTGGGAAAGGTTGGGATCTTGGCCTGCCATATGTTTTATTTGCTGCACGGGAGGTACCTGGGGAAAGTTTGGGATTCAGCCCTAATGAGCTCGTCTTTGGAAACCGTGTCAGAGGGCTTCTCCATATGGTTAAAGAAATATGGGAGGGCGCAGAAAAACCTTGTTCTATGCTCAAGTATGTCCTCGACAGTCGAGAACGGATGTTGCGCAGTCTGGAGTTGGCTGGCCATAATTTGACTAGCTCTCGGGCCCTCAGAAAGGACAGGTACGACCTCAAGGTTAAACTCAGGGAGTTTCACGTGGGTCAGGAGGTGTTGATTCTACTGCCCCTTGTAGGTCACCCCTTATCCGCCAAGTACACTGGTCCTTGTGGGGTGGTTGAGAGGCTATCGGACCTGGATTGCTTGGTGGCCACTCCAGACAGATGTAAGCGCAATCAGTTATGTCACGTTAATCTCATGAAGGAGTATGTGAGGCACCCCCCTGAGCCTCTCACTGTGCCTGTGATGACGTTTAGCAGTCAAGGTGGAGAAGGAGAACGGGACAGTCAAGCTCAGGTGGAGGATAACTGGAAGGATAAGAAACTCAAATGGGCGCCTGAGTGTGAGAAGGCGTTTAGAGTAGTAAAACACCTGTTGTGCACTCACCCGATCCTCAGGGCCCCGGACTTTAGCCTACCTTTCTAACTAGCAACGGATGCTAGTGGTGTGGGGGCTGGTGCCGTCCTTATGCAAGAGGACGATGATGGGCTGGAGCATCCTGTTAGTTTCTGCTCGGAGAAGTTCAATTTAGCCCAGGGGAGCTGCTGTGTTGTCGAGAAGGAGCTGCTGGCAGTTGTGCTTGTACTGAGGCATTTCGAGGTCTATGTTCCAGCCTATGGTCCGGTCGTTGTAGTTTACACAGATCATCACCCTCTCAAGTTCTTGGACCAGTTTCACAATCGGAATATGAGGCTGACCGGGTGGTCGCTGGTGTTACGGGAGTATAGCCTGGACATACGCCATATTGCCGGTTGTGACAACGTGGTTGCAGATTGTCTTTCAAGGGTATATGATCCTGGGTAGATTGACACACGGGTAGCCTCCTGCTTTAGTTTGAATAGTATTTTGCGCTTGGTGCTTGTTGGCTCGCGGTTGTAGCCCAGCGTATTGGGTCATAAAGCAGGAGTTGAGCGTTTGGTATAGAAGAAAAAAACTAGGCTTGCCCCTATAGTGCAGCCGAAATAAACAAATTAAAAACATAAAAATCAAATAAAAACTCTTTCTTTGATAGTTGAATTTTTTCAGTATGTTATAGCAGTAATTCTGAGTTGCACTCCTCTCAGAATGCTGGGCTAGAGAAGCTCGCTCTTGAGGAGCATAACTACATATGATTTAACCTATTGTGTTGGGGAGGGTTATAATTTTGTAAAATGTTTTGTTGGGAACTGTGCCAGATATTTTACTGCCGCTGGGCGATGGGAAGTAGAGATATAGCATGGGTTCTAACCATCAGATTTTTTTGAGCTTTGGGCCTCTGAGAAAAATCTTGGGGGGGGTGTGACGTTAACCACTCCGTTAGAACCGCATGGCTTGTCCTACGGTGACTCGCTAGGATCGCCAGGGCAGTGGATGTGGCTACAGTTGATGTATTATTGTGTGCTTTATTTCATATGAAAGCTCGTGTCATGGGCAGTCCAGAAAGGCTCTTTGTTTTCGCCCATGTCAAGGCTTTATATATTTAATTGCAAAGTATATGTTTTATCATTAAGTAGTAATGATAGGATTTGAGAGAGAGAGTAGAACAGAGTGTGAGGAGGCGCGCAGTGTTTTTTGCCATGCTCGATGACATCATAGCTGGCTGGCCTCTTGAGGATTGGTTGGAGGAGTTTTTTACCATGCTTGGTGACATCATGGTTGGCTGGCCTCTTTGGGATTGGCTAGAGGACTTGTTACCGCTTTGCCTACGCGGTGCGAGCTAGTGCCAGTATATATACAGCTCTCTTGCCACTCTCTCCCTCAGATCTGGTTTCTAGAACGCATCCCTCTTATCCTTTTGATATCTGTTCCCTTCCTGCACCTGAGAACCTTTTCCTCTGCCTATCTCTCTCATTTTCCATATCTTTCACCACCTTTTATTAATATTATACCCCCTCTGGTTAACTCTGCATAATCAGCTTCATGCTGGCCAGTTGTATTGTGCGTTAAGGTCTTATATAACCCATGTATGTTAGTTGTTAAGATAAGTTGATCACGAAGCATTGGTTGGCATTCATATTGTTCAGTACCGCATCCTATAATTATTAGTGTTCTGCTGGATTAGATAATGCTAGACTAGGAGTCTGATACTATAAGGTATTGTTTCCGATGGCTGCTGGCTTTAGTTAAAAGCTGCACGACATACCTGAGAACTGGAGTTGATTGGGTAAATTCTAGTCTGTGTGCCATTGAGAGTAGAGCATGCACGAATGAGGGCTTTTTGCCTATACCATTCTGCACTGTTCTAAGCTCGGTTGTTTGTCTTTGAGGTACGCCAGGAGAACGCTTAATACTTCGGTATTAAGGTTTCTCAAGAGAGCTACCCTTCACTATAACGTAATACTTGACGCACAGACTTGAGATTTGCACTAGGCTATGCGGCATGCCATGCGCACCAGTATCTCGTATCATTGACTCTAGCTAGACTTTATCAGTCATAGTAGACATTAAGTATATTAAACCAATTACTCTTATTATGCATACCCGTTTATGATTACACAAGCATTTCGCAGCCTAGTTTGATGTATTGAGACACAAACGACTTAGGCTCTTTTTGTTGATAGGAATACTGCATTGTCGTGGCGATTATTATTATTGTTGTAGCGTTTAGGATATTCTTGGCTCCGACTGCATTATATATCCTGCCTTTTGTGAGCATAGCCTGCTCGAGCATTGTTCTGCTGCCTGACTTTTTGGGTTCCATTTCCGATTCGAGCATCTTGATAGCATCTAACATTTAAAGAAGATTCCTTGTTGGTGTTGAAGGACTTTAGTGCACTTTCTTTCATGCAGGAGTGCCTGACATTTATTGATTAAAGTAACGTAAGCTGTAACTTCTCTTACCACCTTACTTTGCATACCATAACCAAGCACCTTCGGTTATAGGTAGTAATAGGCTGTTTTCACATAACATTAAGCCTAGAGTAGACGCACATTTATTGAGAGTTTGATAACCTATTATTGCATATGGAACTCTGGAGAGTATTTGTGTTCTTTGTTCACTGGGAATATACATCAGAGGTTGGATCTAGCGCTTGCTTTTCGTTGTAGCATTTATGCCATTACTATTCCAATGAATAAGAGCCCGGATATATTTAAACCTCAGTCGTAACAACATATTGATATTATCCATTTATCATAGTTAACAAATTATAGTCTGTTTTGTCTTACATATTCCCACCGCCTTATGTTCGGCTTATTAATTCGTGCAAACTGCCATATTTAATATACCCAAATTTCACACCATATTGGCATATTATTTTGCCGCAACTTTATGATGCAACATTATTTTGGTGTAACTATGAATAGGCCTACATGTAATCCAATATTATAGTATACTGAACTGTGCTTATGCATTTGTTTATATGTTAATCGAAGGAACAAGAAGAACCAGACCCACCCTCGTGGAGTCATCTTACCACTCGAAAGGTTGGAGAACCAAAGCACTCGCTTCACCACTAACAGCTGGCCTCGCCCAACACTTTAATCTCACCCTCCCGAGTGAATGGAGTATAGCTAAACAGTATTTATACGTGTAACAATTAACCCTTATTTAGCGGCGAGCAACATAAGTCGAGTTAAATAAAGCTGGACTATGTGGCGGCGCTCGACATAACTCGAGTGGCAATTTCAGCACGTAATGTGGCTGAGAGAGAGAGACAAGTGGTGGCAGGAGATTAGCGAGCGTATGACTGCTCCAGACCACCGCGGCGAACCTACTGACACAAATCTCAGCTCCCTCCTCCCTCTCTCACTCGCTACATACTCAATTATGTACTGAAAGTACCGAATTACCTGCTTTTTGCACTCGCGTTGCACGGTTATTGCAAGAAAACTATCCATCATACAAGGATCGTTATGGTGTCATTCGAAAGCTCTGTTTATGCCCTTTCAGGGATAGGTACTTGTTTTACGTTCTGGGTCTTATTTAGGCATGAAAATGATCACGTAAACAGCCCTATTTTGGCTAAAAACACCCCGCTGTGTGGTACACATAAATAAACCGCATAGGCCGCTCGTAAGGTAGGCTGTATACTAACTCAATTAACCCTTCTAAATACCACAGATCCTTCCTTAGCTGCAAACAATTGCCAAGCTATAGCTACTCGTCGCCCCCTTCCAGAAAAACTATGACCTACTCTTCATCAACATACAAATTAACCCTTCATTTTCTTTTAATATTCTTGGTGTCTCTTTTTCTTTTGATCTCTCTTGCAAAAATCATATTACCACTGTTGCTAAAACAGCTTCCCAGAAGCTGGGTGTACTTAACCGCCTCTACTACGGGTTCTTTACCTCTGTGCAGCTTCTTGCTCTGTACTGGTGCACAGTACGTCCATGTATTGAGTATTGTTCAAATGTGTGGGGAGGATCCGCTCACACAGCACTAATAGGTAAAGTAGAAAAGAGAGCCTTCCGTCTAATTAAGGGGAGATATCCACCTGGAGGATTTTTTTCTGGACCCCTTTCTCCCTCATGTTTAGCACCGTTGCTTTTGAGATTTTAAGACGTTCGCCCCATTAGTTTGACGATTTTAAGAACCCTCGCCCCATTTAAGTTAATTTTAAGACCATTCGTGCCATTTACAGTAGGTGTCGATTTTTTCTTGGCGAGCGATAGCGAGCCTGTAATTTAAGGGGAACCGGCCTATGGCCGGGAAATTTTTCTACCGAAAAATGTACACATTTATCTTGAAAGGGGGTCTAGGGGGAGTAATTTTAAGCTTGATGGAAGTCTAGGAAATCAACTAAAAACCTCCCCTTAACTCACGTCCACTCACCAATTCTATGCAGTCGCTCTCTCTTCACCGCAATGTTGCATCTCTCTCGCCATTCGATCGCTACTACAATAAGCAATGTTCCTCAGAGCTTTCTCAGTGTATACCACCTCCTCTACGTAGGGAACATAGTACCCGTCTAGCAACACAATCCCACCCCCAACTCTGTGCAACTCTCCAACCCAAGAGTGAAACGTTATCCTCAGTCTTTCTTCTATTCAACTGCTGAGCTCTGGAATTATATCCCAGAATCTGTCTTTCCCTCTTCCTATGACTTACATAATTGCTTCAAACTCAGTGTGTCCAGGCATTTTGGCTCGAACATCCCTTGATATTGGCCCTGTCACTCTTTCAACTCTGGGGGAGGCACACGATACAGGCAGTTCTGCCTTTTGTCTCCCTCACTCACATAGAAAAAAATATATATACCGGTATATATATATATATATATATATATATATATATATATATATATATATATATATATATATAGAGAGAGAGAGAGAGAGAGAGAGAGAGAATAACCTTTTTTCAGATTGAACATTTAAATAATGTATTCCTAAGAATGTTTTATTCATATTACCATTAAATATACAGTATACCTATAAACTATGTTTATCTGAAGATGAAAACAAACATTATATAATGTAATGATGCTATCGATTGTTTACTATAATAATGAGGTACAAAGCCAATGGATATTGCTGGCTGGATAGAATGATGCTTACAGAGCGGTCGATCATTTATACAAACCTAATAAATTATGAAGCCTTAGTTGATAAGAGGCGAACAACCGACCGAGTTGGTCAATATCCATGTAGTTCGTCGATAATATTAATATTAGTGTAATAGTATTACACACACACACAGGATATGATCTTGTAGCAGCATATGTAGCTCAATATCAACGTATTAATGTTGCTCCAAATATTGACTTACTGTTAGTGGTAGGGCCCAAATGATATTATCTTGACGTCAGTTCTCGTTTTTCCAGCTGCCTGTGCTGACCGACTGATAACAACCTCAACGCCATTTATCTCATCACACACCTATATAAGAAAATATTGGATCTATACATAGTTATTATAAAGCTAGTTGCTGCTTCCTTCCCTTACTTTCTGCCATTAGAAGTATATATAAAATGAGAGGTCCATAGCACATACAACTATAAATCGGATGTCCCGGAAAGATACACCATTCAAATTTGAAATAATTATTGTTTAGCTTTACGGAAGGGAATTTTATCAAGATGAAGAGTTTATGTATAATTCTGCTGTTAATTAAGTTGCAGCAGGTAATGGGACTGTGTCCCTACAGTTTATCTGCAGGTCGGTACAAACCTAATCTTAACATTGGTCTACTGGCATACAGTGTGCTGCTAGCAGCGTCTTTCTTGGCTGTGTCAATCTTTAAGATTATACCCCTCCTGATTTTTTCACAGCCCATGGAAATCATGGATATGATGGTGGTGCTTGCTTTGTTGATGCTGCACTCTGTTATTGTTTTCATTTGTGCACATTCACTGATATATGGTAAGAAACAAATTAATATTTTGTGTTCATTAATGAAAATGGCCTGTAAAGTGATTACCAACAATAATGTAGACACGACGGATTTTAACTCTATATTCTACATTGCCATATTTCTGGTATTAACGCTATGTATTCTGATTCAAGGGTGGATTCAAAGCAACTCCAGTATTTCCAGTACCCTTACATATGCATACATCCTTTATGGAATGCCTGTCTGCTTCTGTATCCCGATCACTGTGCATGCCTCTCTCAGGCTCCTCAACCTTACACTTAGTGCAAATTTTGTCCCGCTTTCTGACATACTAGAAACATTTAATCATAATTTACCTACACAAGATGAAGCAATGTCTTCTGGTAAGATGATGGCAATAACTAGAGTTCCAACTTTAATGCAAGAAACTTTGCCGATTTCATCCCACAAGTCATGGATAGATAATTGTGAGCCTGTGGTGTTGCCCAACACATATCAAACAGCTTCTCCGTGCTCGTCCTTTGATCAGACCATCCTCGTCGCCATTAAGTCCTGTCGTCAATCGTTGTTGACCATCGACCAGCTGACGGAGGAGCTCATCAGCCACCTGAGTCCTGTCATCTGTGTACAACTTTTGATGGAGTTGGTCCTCATCATACATGTTTTGCTTAATTTGATGTACACTCATGTCAGACTAACATTGGTCCTCATAGTTTACTTCCTGATGTCATGTGAGAGAGTCTTCTTGTTGCTGAATGCTCCCGAGGCTCTTAAGACTACGGTAAAGCTCTTCTCATAGGCTTACATCATTACTATGTTTGTTTATAATCGATTAATTTCAGAATAATTGCTAGTTGCTTACACATTCTATATGTAATTAAAATTGCATAATGAAATATTTAAATATGCATGCAATTTTTCGCTTTTCATTGAATAACCATAAGCACAGGAAATATCTCTGATAAATTCCGATATTACCTTCTGAAGACATTTGAGTTTCACTCACACAACGATGATCAGAAGCTGCTGAATATGTTTTTGTAAAAACTAAAAACAAATATACATACATTTAAGATAAGAATACATGACCTCTAAACTGTGTTTCTCCATCATGAACAGCGCCAACTGGTTCTGTGGCGGCTACGGCAGTGGAGTGTCAGTGTGACTTCGTCCTCAGTCAAGGAACAGGTCAGTCTTATCACCAGTCTGGTCATAAGAGGCTAGTTGCAGTGGATGTAGTTTGTAAGACAAACTGCAACCATACAGGGAATAGGGGTAGAGTCACTTATATTGTTCCATCAGTGGCGAGATATACTGTAGCCTACATATACTTCATTATAGGTTTGAGTGGTAGATACTGTGTATGTACAGTATATGGGAGATTATAGTTGTATCCATGGCTTCTAGTCTAGGGAGGTAAATAAATATACGGTAGGGATTTTAAAAGTGTTTCCATTCAAGATAACTTTATTTTATCAGAACACCTTTTCTGTTATACTCAAAACGTATATGTGTATTCATTTATAGTAGGCCTACTTGACTCTTCGACACCCACAGTACCTTCCCAAGCTGAGTGACATCGTCTTAACGCAGCATGAAATAATGGCATATGTAATTGACGATTTATGATCAGTAGAAAATGAAAATGTAACTATGTACTATGCACAAGTGTAATTAAGCATTTCAAAATAACTATTTCGAGTGTTAATATATTGGAATGTTTTTGAAAGCTTTTGTGAGAGCGCTGTGGAATTTAACCAATATTATGTTGGTTGTGTTTATGTATCAGTTAGTGAAAGGATGTTCAAAGTCGATGTCGCATGAGCAGCGATAATGAAAGAATTCGATCAGATTTGGGGGTTAGCTACGGCTTATCAGATAATGTCGATTTTGCTTTTGGTTGTTAAGCGTTATTATGTTAACTATTTAAGACAACGTGTTAGTTGAATCAAATCTCCGTCACAAAAAAATCATGTTTTGTTCGAATTTGTTTTTTATTTAAATGGTTCGGGACAGTCTGTCATAAACCTCATTATATAATATCAATTAATATATAGATGGCGTTCGTTATCCCTCTTGGTGGCATTTACAATAATATCCTTACACTATTCCCCATCACTCTACAGATGGGGCTGTTGGAAAAGGAACTGAGGCTCGGTGGTTCAGAGTTCATGGTGCTGGGGACCTTCACTCTGGCCCGTCACAACCTACTCTCGGTTAGTACAACACTATACTGGTAACCTTCACTCTGGACCGCCACAACCTACTCTCGGTTAGTGCAACACTATACTGGTAACCTTCACTCTGGACCGTCACAACCTACTCTCGGTTAGTACAACACTATTCTGGTAACCTTCACTCTGGACCGCCACAACCTACTCTCGGTTAGTGCAACACTATACTGGTAACCTTCACTCTGGAGCGTCACAACCTACTCTCGGTTAGTGCAACACTATACTGGTAACCTTCACTCTGGACCATCACAACCTACTCTCGGTTAGTACAACACTATACTGGTAACCTTCACTCTGGACCACCACAACCTACTCTCGGTTAGTACAACACTATACTGGGAACCTTCACTCTGGACCGTCACAACCTACTCTCGGTTAGTACAACACTATACTGGTAACCTTCACTCTGGACCATCACAACTTACTCTCGGTTAGTGCAACACTATACTGGTAACCTTCACTCTGGACCGTCACAACCTACTCTAGGTTAGTACAACACTATACTGGTAACCTTCACTCTGGACCGTCACAACCTACTCTCGGTTAGTACAACACTATACTGGTAACCTTCACTCTGGGCGGCCACAACCTACAGTACTCTCGGTTAGTGCAACACTATACTGGTAACCTTCACTCTGGACCGTCACAACCTACTCTCGGTTAGTACAACACTATACTGGTAACCTTCACTCTGGACCGCCACAACCTGCTCTCGGTTAGTACAACACTATACTGGTAACCTTCACTCTGGACCCTCACAACATATTTTACCTGATTCAATTGATTGATTTATTTCTGAATCTAGATTGCATACGAGAATGTTAATAAGCTACTTCTAGTCAAAGATAAAGTCATGGACGAACAAAGTTCCAAAGTTTGTATCAGTAACAGCGAATGAATGTAATGTATGTTATTATTTACCATATCATGTCACCGTCACTGTGCTTAATGTTCTCTGCATGAGATGGCCAGTGACAATATTCCAGGGTAAAGGAAAAGTCAATATCGTTGATTATCTATCTTTTATTAGTTTCACCACAACACCAAACACCTCCAATGAAATTAATGAAAGCATATATGTGATCCACCAGGATTCGAACCCGGGTTATCACACACAGATTTTTAGACACCTTAACCATTACACCACCAAGACGGTTATGCATATTTCGTTTTCCATCATATAATTGCGCATTTACAGCATTGACTATATATGTATTACATATATCCATACCTGTATTACAAATAACTTACTATTTCTTTAATTTGCATTGCTATGCAGCTCAAAAAATAAACCTCACTGATATGGACAAACTATAATTCAAGTATTGAAAACAGTTAACATTTTAAAAAGACGAGCCTCTTCAGGAGTAATTGGAATTACAGACAATTAAGTATTTCAGTTTTCTACTTATTATATAGGTATATAAAACTAGAGTAATTAGACTGTGTGCAATTTCAATCTCACCTGAAAAAGCCTCTATTGTAGATGAGTCGAAGCACTTGTGTCATTACATTGCATTTGTTTACATGTTGGCTAATTTTTCTAATCATGTGTTCACGGATCTCTGAATTATGTCACTCATTAATAATTGCCATTATTTCTTTACATTCCAGATGTTAGGAGCGGTGTTGACATACCTCATCATTGCCATTCAATTCAAGGCCTCCACCGTCACCTGCCCGGATAATGCTGCCGCTAATAGCACATTAAACTGAACCAAGAACTGCAATTCTATGCGTACCATGTCGTTTGCACTTACAGTATATCGTAAGTTGAACACCTTGTGCAAAAACAAAATGATGGTAGGCAAATGTTTTCATTGAAGGCTGATTGATGATTAGATTATATAATCAATTAAGGAATAAGGGAAAATATAATACATTGTTGAAATGACTATATTTAATTTATGGTACAAACGTCCAGTATAAGGGACACATTTGTGTTAGCATTAATGAATGTTAGTTAAATTAGTATAATTTTTCCTTGAGCTATATATAGACCTTTTGCATTAAGGAGAATGTCGTCTCACTACAATCACCAATATTTAGTGTGCATACTTTCCAAAAAAAACACAACTGTTGTGCATCTCACTACCTGATAATGGCTGGGGCTATAACACCACTATGTTACCCAAATTGTTCCACAATAATATTGAGTCAGATTTCCTTCTGCTACATAGTAATTTTAGATATTATTCAGCAAATATTCCCATTCTATGGTTTCATTAACTGCATATTACAAATGTATATGCATTAATACTGGTATATATATATATATATATATATATATATATATATACTGAATTGAAATGTAATGTATGTACCGGTACTACAATAAAGTACTTCGAAACATACATACGCAATCCCCTCACCCTCCCGCTGGTTTGTCCGTTTATATATTTTCTTGACCCCTTCTTCCTCATGTTTAACCCCAATTGTTTTGAGATTTCAAGACATTCATTCAAATAATTTGGAGATTTGAAGAATTTCCTTCCATTTGGGTATCTACTTTGTCCTGGTGTGTGAGTGAGGTCACACTATAATGAGAACACAACATCCAACTCTAGCTGCTCCCAAGTTTTCTGGCATATAGCCAAAAACTTCTCCAACAATTTATCTTTCTCGTCTTGTCCTCCCCTTTTCCACACTTCCGTCACTTCCGTCACTTCTTCATCTGACATCAGTGAACTGTTTCAGTGATTTTCCTCCCTCTCCACCCCCCTCCAACTTAAGCCTTTTTTTTTATTTTTTTTATCTGTCTCAACTTCGGGACTGTAGGTTGTTCAGTAGCCTGCAACTCTTACGAGATTATCAATTGAAGCTTCGAGATGTTGGGTGCTTCCTATGTGGCTCTAGATGGTCACAGTGAAGCTTAAGGTGTTGGTTGCTTCCTTTCTGTCACACTAGATGACAACACCTTATTCATACATGTAACTTGATTGGAGAGAACAGCTATACGGTCGTTCACAGAAACTTTGAATACGGTTGGGCATCTTCTATACTATGAATTGGTGACAATATATTATAATATCCTAATCTATTCTAAAGATGTATTGTCTACCCACTCGTGGCTTAATACTAAAATGGCGCATGGACCGAATGATGTTTTTCCTGTTGTACTAAAAAATTGTGCTTCTGTACCGACTCCCTGCCTAGGTAAACTCTCACGTCTCTGTTACTCCTCTAATGTTTTCCCTTCTTGCTGGAAGTTTGCTCTCATTCAATCTGTCCAAAAGAACGAAGACTACTCTCAACTCACCAACTATTGTCCAATTACTCTCATTTCTTGTATCTCCAAAGTTTTTTAAGCTATTCTTACTTAAACATTTCTTAGGCATCTCTCTTCTCGTAATCTACTCTCAGATCGCCAGTATGGCTTTCTTAGTGGTCGCTCTACTGTTGATCTTCTCTTGGTCATCCTCCATTCGGGACTTCGTTGAGACCTTTTCTAATGCGCTAGACATAACGAAGGCCTTTAATAGAGTCTGGCACAAATCTCTCTCTAATTTTTAAACTACCCTCCTTCATGTTCTATCCCTCCTTCTGTGCCTTTATCTCTAATTTCCTTGCTGGTTATTCCATAGCTACGGTTGTGGACGGCCATCGTTCACTTCGTAAACCTATCAACTCCGGTGTTCTTCTAAAACAGCTTCCCAGAAGCTGGGTGTTCACAGCTGCCTCTGGGAGTTCTTTACCCATGCACAATTTCTTGCTCTGTACAGGGGCAAATTGCATCCGTATATTGAGTATTGTTCGCATGTGTTGGAAGGATCCTCTAACACATCACTTACTGATAAAGTAGAAAAGAAAGCCTTTCATCTCATTAACTCACGTCCACTCCCTGACTCTCTACAATCTGTCTCTTTTCTCTATTCTACCGCTATAACAATAATCAGTATTTGTCAGAGCTCTCACAATGTACTGTATACCACACCTCTTCTACGTAGAGTACATAGCATCCGTCTTGCAACACAATTCCATCCTTACTCTGCACAACTCTCCAACCCAAGAGTGAATCGATATTCCCATGTTTTCTTTAATTCAACAGCTGAGCTCTGGAACTCTCTCTCTGAATTAATCGTTACCTTATCCTATGACTTAAATTACTTCAAGCATTCCTTGAATTTGGCCATGTCACTCTTTCAACTCTGGGGGAGGCACTAGTCAAGGGCAGTTTTGCCTCTTGTCTCCGGCATCCACATAGCATAAACAGTCTTGGTTGAATGAACTAGTTAAAGATACGTTTGACAAGTTATGTTATTTTGGTAATACTCTGTAACATACTAACTGAATAATAGTGGTCTTACTTATTCAGGATTTATAATAATTGCAAGTTAATGCGTTAAAGTGACTGTGACCTACTCTAAGGTTACGGACAGACTGACATAAATTAACACAAATCTTTATGATGTAACAAAATTATATAGGATATTGTTATATATGTCAGCACTAATATAATTTCACTATGATAACATGGACAGGTATTTTTGAGATGCTAATAAACTGCACCATTCAACTGAGTTCCCCCAATACTGGAAGCTCTGGGTTAAGTTCTCTCACCATAAATTGTGGAGTCATTAAGTGGTATTATTTTGACCAAGAGGCCAACAGACCATTAATTTATCTAGAACATCCGGTAGCCAAAGTTTCCATATATATTGTTGGTCTGGTAGCATGGCTGGAGAGATACATAAAACAATTAACTTTATTACACGATAATTAACTAACGTACATTTACATTAACACACACACACACACACACACACACACACACACACACACACACACACACACACACACACACACACACACACACACACACACACACACATTTCTCACACCACACACACACACACACACACACACACACACACACACACACACACACACACACATATATATATATATATATATATATATATATATATATATATATATATATATATATATATATATGTATATACAGTATATACAATGTACTCATATATTTGCATGTTCATCGACGGAATGACTATCCATCACTCATCTTTGACAATCAACCAGTATGTGGCAGCACAATACCAAGCCAGATACATTACGTTGATCTTCAAATTCAACCATGAAACATATACAGTAGTTTATAATATGTAATACCCTGTGTATTATAAACACAGGTGGGCCGAGTCTACATAATGCCGCAATTTAGTAACCAAATTGGCCGGAAATCTTTGCATATTTTTCTCAGCAGTATGTTTGCTTTGTCAGCGGCATATTGACACTAAAGTAGTTGAAAGGAGGGATGTTAATTAAGTTTGTAGCTGGGTATATTTGCATCTGTTTGGGTACATAACCTTAACTGGATCAATATGGGCGTTTAGGGAAGCTGGGGTTTCGGCACATTTATATGCGTTTGTGGAGATAATTAATCAGTTTACTTACAGTAGAGATGTTGTATATCATCGCTCGTCTGATAAAGCCACCCTAATTCAGGTGATGTATTTATATCATTAATTTGTTTATAGGAAATTAACAACAGCATTGACAGGCAAATGAAACATAATAATATATTCAACATGGGCTTCTAAAACAATGTGGGTAGTGTGTTGTCTTGTATTCCTCTTTTAAATGGCAGTACAAGTATTTCCTGTGTTGTGTGTATGGTATGTTTGTTATTAAGTGTGGATGTGTTTGTGTGTCATTGTGAGAGTGTGTGTGGGTGAGGAGATGGTGGATTTAAAAACCAGCAGCCTGAATGATTACTAAGAACATCATTAAGAATAACACTAACTAATATAATGGTCATTATTGTCTAAGCCTCCATTTATCAGCAAAACAAATACATGTACATCAATAATACACACACTGCCATCACTATAACTAAGACCATCAATAGTCTTACCACCACCATTTTAACTCTCTGTGTCTCACCACCATCACAGTAAACCTCAGATGAATGTTTGCTATAACTGAGCTCCCCTAGTTCAACCATATCTGGAGATAAATAATCTTTTGGTACTGGAAATGTTGCCAGTCCCCACCATAACTCTCTGTAGATCGCTCGCACTGTACTATTTTGTGATAGACTCCCTGCATTCATACTACAAACCACCAGCATGAACTGTTACAGATGTCGTGTATATTTATGTAGTCTTTGGGATGTCCATACAAAATAGTAAATGTGTAACATCACTATAAAACCGTGTCTTAGCCACCAACACCGCTATCGATAGCCATACTGTCACCAACTGACCATTCTCACCACTATAGCCATACTGTCACCAACTGACCATTCACCACTATAGCCATACTGTCACCAACTGACCATTCACCACTATAGCCATACTGTCACCAACTGACCATTCACCACTATAGCCATACTGTCACCAACTGACCATTCACCACTATAGCCATACTGTCACCAACTGACCATTCACCACTATAGCCATACTGTCACCAACTGACCATTCACCACTATAGCCATACTGTCACCAACTGACCATTCACCACTATAGCCATACTGTCACCAACTGACCATTCACCACTATAGCCATACTGTCACCAACTGACCATTCACCACTATAGCCATACTGTCACCAACTGACCATTGACCACTATAGCCATACTGTCACCAACTGACCATTGACCACTATAGCCATACTGTCACCAACTGACCATTCACTACTATAGCCATACTGTCACCAACTGACCATTCACCACTATAGCCATACTGTCACCAACTGACCATTGACCACTATAGCCATACTGTCACCAACTGACCATTGACCACTATAGCCATACTGTCACCAACTGACCATTCACCACTATAAACTTGGCTCCAATACAAGCCATTTAATATTAACCCCTACTGTACCGGTGACGTCTTATTTTTTTCCCTAACTATATCTAGACTATTGTGTGTGGTTAAGGCAGGATCTGAGGTAATAACACAAGATTATGTTACATAGTTCGAAGCCTGTTAATCACTGAAGGCCCATATAAAACTGAATAAAATCGTCTAATCGTAGCCGGATTAAATTTATATATTTGCAGGGGTACTGAAAGGGTTAAGATACCAGTATTCATACAATCACATAATTATATATTATAAGTATTCTATGTTTTTGTTTTATCCCTAAGCACATGTCCTGTATAATTAAAAATTAACAAAATATATAGAGAGGTATGACTAGTCTGCCAACACTCAAAGCTTTTTGTATGTGCGAGCGCAAGTTAAGAGGTTGTTAAATCTTAAAGTTTAATAGGGTCAGCTAATGCTAAAAATAATGTGGTGGGGAATGTTAGCTGTGAAGTCTATATATTTATCGTCCTGTTTACATATCTCACGGAGGGTGTTAGTGGAAAGATGAAGGTTGTGGGGTGAAAGTTTTGAGACCAGCGGTAAATTATGAATCATGCAACAGTATTGTTCATGATTTATAATAAAATAAGTACGGGAGAATGGAAAGGAAGGATGAAAGAAGCACGATAGCTATGAAATTTGAAGGGTTAAAGGTATTATTCCTTTCGCTCTTATATATATTATTTCTATAGGTTTAGGAACTAGTATAGCGAGGCCGGTCCTTAGTGATTTTGGCCCCGTTCAATGTTCTTTCCTCTCACTAAAACATCACGCTTTCCGTAATGCAGTTGGGTCTGAGTACATGCATAGATTGATATCCAAAACTCGAAAATGGATATTAATCGTGATCGTGTACTCAACCTTTAACTATTTTGGTGGTGTAATGGTTTAGATTCTTACGTTCTGGATGTGGTGTCCCCGGTTCGAATCCCGGGAGGGCCATATGCTTTCATTAGTTTATTCAGGTACATTGGGGTTTGTATTTGATATTAATGTTAAATAACGGGGTGTTACTTATTTATGAACTATATGCAGTTTATACAGCATATAATATTTATTCACATAATATATTTAATGTATTGCTTTACTTTATTCTTCACTCAGTGAATGACATATAAGTTCCCTCGCCATTGTTTCATTCCTCCTCACTCATTATAACCTATTTATCCAGTATATGAGAATAACAATTTCTTCTGCATAGATCTATAATATCGAAACATTTTTGTTAATAAGATTATCGGCACTTTCTTACTTTATATCGGGCATGAACCACCTGCCACACCAACCCACCTGCCACCATAAACACTTGACCAGCAAGACCTTCAAAAACAAGGGTTGCATCGTGTCCTCACCTCTATAGTCAAATAGATAACATACACATTTAACCATTTCAGTTATGCTGTTTTTATTGTCCATTTATGAAACGTAATAATTCAGTTAGGATAGGACCTGTGGATGTGTTCGCACCCTATGATACTCACTTAGGTCAACATTAATTGTCAAACGTTAGCCAGAATACGATATCAAATACACTATTGTTTTGATGGGGGTTACATAAATAGCATCCGACAATAAGTTAGCCCCTTGAGGATCATGACCCGATTTAGCAGCTTCTTCTGGCTATCATTCTACGATATTAGGTAGATATGGAAGGGTGTATGGAGGGTTAATTGAGACAGTTGTTACCCTTATTATTCCCACCAATCCTTCCTAAGCTGAATAAAGTAATCTAAAAATAGCCAGAATAAACTGTCAAAACACATCATGATCGTCAATAAACTAATCACCGCACAGTACACTTCCGCTGCGAAATATATACACGAAATGTTACCAACAACATCATTAGCAGGACAATATTTTCGCATTGCCTGTTCGACGGGCGTAAATCGGTGTTAGATATAACTATGGTAAATGTTGCTGTTGCTCTGGTGCCCAACTTTAATGAGAGTTTTACTGTAATGGTCAGTGATAAATCACGCCATAAATTGTTGACGAAATTAGTTGGCCAGATGGCGATATTAATGGGAGTTGATGCGTTTAATTAATGAAGCGCAACAATAGTACTTACGTATTGTTAAAATCTAGTTCCATTTTGTAAATACTGTATGAATGGGTTTATAAACATATAATATTTGATGACACAAAATAATGGTTTAGCAAATTACAATTGTCCAAAAATATCCAGCGATTACACCCTCGAAATTGGTAACATCATTATTGGTGTGATTGTACTTAGTAGTGATTGTGATTGTTGTCAATTGGTAACATCATTATTGGTATGATTGTACTTAGTAGTGATTGTGATTGTTGTCAATTGCAATATATGCTACTTTTACCATAAATTCACAAACTACTGCCAGGGTAACAGGGTACAGTTGCGATCAATAATGATGTTCTATTTCCATAGCGTCAACTGTGGATATGTCATACATAAAAGAAAAGTCCTTCTCACACATGAACCTGTCCTTCACCTACAACCTTGGAGCACAGTGATAAGGATTGTTTTCCCTCTCACATCTATATAGAAACATAAAGCAGAAGCCGTGAAGTTTTAATGTAATATTTGTGTGTTGTTGACAGTATGTGAATGAAGTGACAGTGACAGTAGGCTAGATGTGATCATTTTCATCTTATTTCTCCTGTCTGTATAACGATTGTCAGAATTGCCATTCTTAGTCTGTATTAGTAACTATTCAAAGCCTTATTTCAAATAGTATGTTAAAAGCCAGGAGGTCATAATTATGTTGACCTTCTAGGAGTATTACATCCCTGTCTTGGCGTCAGCGACTAAACTGGCAACGCCACTTTGACTGCCTCGAGGTGGAAAATGTGAGGAAGGATAAAGGGCACCAATAGGATTAATTATATACCATGGTTAATGGCTCATAATACGTGCACAACACATATGGACATCCAGATTATGGATAGGTGCAACACATCAGCCCTTTTTGGGTGTACCTTGATAAAAAGAAATTCCGATAAACACTTATTCTTTTCCTAGAAATTGGTGCCTGTGCCAGTGTTCTACCACTGTGAACAAAAATAAATGTGTTGACAAAGGAGAACTGCAAGTAGGTACATGCGTTCTGACAGAGGCCATGCTCTCTGTTGACGAAGGAAGGACCGCAACTCATATCAACGAAATAAACTTTGTCCCTCCTCTTATTGGTGACCATTAATGTTGACACTCCATTACAGCCACATATAAAAGAGCTTCCAGGGGTCGATTAAGGTCTTGACATACTGAGGCCTATTATCGCGACATGATTATAATGTAAGTGGTTATCAATGGCACAGTTATCAGAAGCCTGACACGTCCTGACACGTGCACTTGACACGGTCCTATGGTGTAGTGGTGACGTCAGGATATATATTACAGTTACCCATATCGTTACCTCTTCACTTACCACGGTCCTATGGTGTAGTGGTGACGGCAGGATATATATTACAGTTATCCATATCGTTACCCTTCCACTGTCACGGTCTTACAGTGTGGTGGTGACGGCAGGAGACATATTATAATTACCTATAGAGCCACGCGGGTATATTGCATCAAGGAGGAACGAGGAGTCAAGGGGATTGATGGAATAATATTAGGTACGGAAGGTAAGGTGATGAATAAGTAATGAGATTATTGTTGACATTATGGTAATACCTAAATGTTGCGTGATTATCAGTGAACTACTGGTGAGGATTAAATTAAATAACTAGGCTATTGGATTATCGATTTAATACGAAAGTAGTATGTGACATTACGAGTAATATTGAGTTTAATATATTTCAGAGTTGATAAATGATTAGGTATTTTAGTTTGTCAACAACATTTAATTTTGTTCAGGTATCATCAGAAGACTGTAACAATTTCAATACCTGTGCCGTCCTTTTAAGTTTATTCTGGCTACTATAAGACGATTTAATTAAGTTTATTCCATATGCCTACACACATACACACACACACCCACACACACAGTTGTTTAATTAACTAATAATAGCTACAATGAGGTCTGGCAGGGAGTAAAACGTTTGGCAGTCAATTTATCTAAGATGACATGGTGTGTTATCAACACTTTTGTTACCACGACTTTGCGTTGTTTGTGGCTGCCATGATCGATTATCTTCAAAGGTTAAACAAAACATTATATACAATAATTTCAGCGACTGACAACCTTACTACCGGATGGTCCAATTACCGATACGAAATGCTATTGCCAACCTGAACAAATTAACATCATATCCTCGAAAATAACAGTGTAAAGAGTATGCTGAATACAATTAATTGTGAGTTATAATTATCACCACATTAACTCCTTGAGGATTTGAGTACCCATTTGTTTTGTCTGGCTATCATTAGTCAATATTTTCCCTTTAGGAAGGCATAGCGGGATTCAGAGGATTCTTGAAATACATAGTATATTAAGTCTTCGCTTCCGAGAGAAGCACACCAAAGTGAGCCAGAATAAAATTAAGAACATCGTCCTAATACTGAGAGGGTTAATGTGGTGAGATGAGTAATGGCATGTCTCCAAGCTCGTATATAAATTTCAATCTTCTTCTTTTGATCCTCGTCAGGTGCAAGGCGCTGGTCTCTCGGTCTCAATACTTATTTCTAATTTGTAAATGTCTCTCATTATTGTCTCTTTCCTATCCATATGCATTAAACCTACTATTATTGCACTCCGTAAAACTGGTCCTGTCCTACCATATCGTCTATTCGTTTGTCTGATAAAAAACAAAAAAACATCTATCTATCTATTGCCTGACGCCGTGATCCCCGAAGGGGTGGCCACGAACAAACCGCGCCCATGCACCTCTGTCCCCAGTCAGTTGACGCCCCTCCTCCCAACCAGCACCGCCTTCATCCATTCTTGACTTATTTCTGACTTCAAACCCTTCTTCTTATACTGTCAATCTTTTCTCTCATTTGGGCTCCTCCGACCATAAACATATCTCCATCACCTGTCCTATCTCTTCAGTACGGCTATCCGATTCTCCCAGCCGGCGGCGCTTGTGGCACTTTGGAGCTGCCGACTGGGAGGCTCTCCGGCACTACTTCTTTGATTTCCCATAGGATGACTTCTGCTTCCGTGGCCAAGGACCATCGGAGAGTGCTGAACGCATTACCGAGGTAATACTCTCGGGCATGGAAGCGTACATTCCATTTTCTTTCTCTCAGTCTAATGCAAACAAATCTTGGTTTACTCACGCATGTTCTACTGCTGTCCACAACAAGGGGGAAGCATTCAAACGGTACTGACACCTTAAAACTCAAAAATCTCATTCCTCTTATGTTTCTGCCCAGAATCAAGCCAAATCTGTTCTTCGACTTGCCAAGCACTCTTTCATCAATAATAAATGCACTGAACTATCCAACTCTAGCTCTTCCCAAGCTTTCTGGCATCTAGCCAAAAACATCTCCAACAACTTTTCTTCCTCGTCTTTCCCTCCCATTTTCCACTCTGATGGTACAACCATCACTTCTTCCTCTGACAAAGCTGAACTCTTTGCTCAAACTTTTGCCAGAAACTCTTACCTTGGATGATTCCAATGCAATTCCTCCCTCTCCACCCCCCTCTCTCCTACTTATGCCTAATATCCTAATCTCTTCTAAAGGTGTACAGTCTACCCTCTCTGGGCTTAATACTAAGAAGGTGTACGGTCCTGATGGTGTTCCTCCTGTTGTACTTAAAAACTGTGCTCCGGTGCTGACCCCCTGCCTAGGCAAACTCTTTCGTCTCTGTCTCTCCTCTAACGTCTTTCCTTCTTGCTGGCAGTTTACTCTCATTCAACCTGTCCCAAAGAAGGGTGACCGCTCTCAACCCTCCAACTATCGTCCAGTTGCTCTCATCTCTTGTATCTCTAAAGTTTTTGAAACTATTCTTGCTTCCAAATTTCTTAAGCATTTCTCTTCTCATAATCTGCTCTCAGATCGCCAGTATGCTTCCTTAACCCTTAATTAGCGGCTCACCACATAAGTCGAGTTAAATAAAGCTGGACTATGTGGCGGCGCTCGACATAGGTCGAGTGGCAATTTCAGCACGTAATGTTGCTGAGAGAGAGAGACAAGTGGTGGCAGGAGACTAGCGAGCGTATGACTGCTCCAGACCACCGCGGCGAACCTACTGACATGAATCTCAGCTCCTTCCTCCCTCTCTCACTCGCTACATACTGAATTATATGGGGAAAGTACCGAATTACATGCTTTTTGCACTCGCGTTGCACGGTTATTGCAAGAAAACTAGCCATCATAAAAGGATCGTTATGGTGTCATTCGAAAGCTCTGTTTATGCCCTTTCAGGGATAGGTACTTGTTTTACGTTCTGGGTCTTATTTAGGCATGAAAATGATCACGTAAACAGCCCTATTTTGGCTAAAAACACCCCGCTGTGCGGTACATATAAATAAACCGCATAGGCCGCTCGTAAGGTGTTAAGGGTCACTCTACTGTTGATCTTCTTTCATATCTTACTAACTCTTGGTCATCCAACTTTCGGGACTTTGGTGAGACTTTTTATGTTGCACTTGACTTATCGAAGGCCTTCGATAGAGTCTGGCACAAATCTTTAATGTCCAAACTGCCCTCCTTCGGTTTCTGTCCCTCCATCTGTACCTTTATCTCTAATTTCCTTTCCGGCCGTTCCATAGCTGCGGTTGTCGACGGCCATCGCTCATTTCCTCATCCTATCAACTCCAGTGTTCCTCAGGGTTCTGTCCTATCTCCTATTCTCTTTCTAATTGTCATAAATGATCTTCTCAACTGTACATCCAGTCCCATCCATTCTTATGCAGACGACTCTTATCTACTTTACACCACTCAATTAGTTTTCCTAAACGCCCCAGCCAGCAGTCCCTCAAAAGTAAACATAATGAAGCCATAAAATATTTATCTTCTGATCTAGCTACTATTTCCAATTGAGGTTGAGCAAACCTTGTTGCATTTAATGCTTCCAAAACTCAATTTATCCATCTTATTGCCTGTCAAGAACCTCTAGAGGACTATCCCTTATTCTTCAACAATACAAAAATCAACCCTTCATCTCCCCTCAATGTTCTCGGTGTCTCTTTTTCTTCTGCTCTCACTTGAAAAGACCATATTACCAGTCTCGCTAAGACAGCCTCCCAGAAGCTGGGTGTGCTCAACCGCCTCAAAGGGTTCTTTACCCCTGCGCAGCTTCTTGCTCTGCACAGGAGCACAGTGCGTCTTTGTATTGAGTATTGTTTACATGTGTGGAGAGGATCCTCTCACACCGCACTCCTAGATAAAGTAGAAAGGAAAGCTTTTCGTATCATTAACTCCCGTCCACTCAACAACTCTGCAATCTCTCTCTCTTCGCCGCAATGTTGCATCTCTCTCGCTATTCTATCGCTACTACAATAATCAGTGTTCCTCGGAGCTTTCCCAGTGTATACCACCTCCTCTACGTAGGGTACGTAGTACCCGCCTTGACACACAATCCCACCCTTACTCTGTGCAACTCTCCAACCCAAGAGTGAAACATTATTCTCAGACTTTCTTCTATTCAACTGCTGAGCTCTGGAACTCTCTCCCAGAATTAGTCTTTCCCTCTTCCTATGACTTAAATTGCTTCAAACTCCGTGTGTCCAGGCATTTTAGCTCGAACGTCCCTTGATTTCGGCCCTGCCACTCTTTGAAATCTGGGGAAGGCATTTGCTGCAGGCAGTTATGCCTTTTGTCTCCCTCATTCACATAGAAAAAAAAAAATATATATATATATATATATACTTCCTCACTCGATCCTCCAACCTCTCTTTCGGTCTACCTCTCCCTCTCTGTCCTTCCACCTTGTTCTGATACACCTTCTTACCTCGTCACACAGTCAGGAGTGCGAGCTAGGGTCAATAGGAGTAGGGGACAATTCGGACTCGCGGGCCTATTTGCGGTGAAAATCGATGACTCCTAGTCACTCTAGCGACTCCTAGCGACTTATGTTAGACTCCCACTCGCTCGTGGTGAAAATCGATGACTCCTAGTGATTCTAGCGACTCCTGTTAGACTCCCACTATCTCGCACTCCTGACTGTGTGATGTACCCTTAAGTAATTCTCTTGCTTCCCATACGTTCCATATGGCCGAACCATCTCAATTTGTTCCTTGTCACATTTTCCAGCACATCTACCTCCACACCACACCTCCTCCTTACTTCCTCTCCGATTATGCATACTAATGAAAAAAAAAAAAGTAAAAAAAAAAAACATTGACTAATCTGTTGCATTACCTTACATTTTGGGTCAGCCGTTCAAACTACCACACCAGGTTGTGTTTGGTATAATCTGGCGTGGCAGTGTGAACAGTTCGGTCATAAGGTGAAGTTTTTCCATGTCGTTTTTCTCTGATATAACTGATCGAACAAATTTGCGTCGGATTATGACTGTTCCAGGGGTTGGTGTGACTTGACCCTTGAGTTTCAACATTGGTGTCTGTTTGGTATTCGGGCAACGATTCGGTCACTGATGTTTTTCTCCGGTCACGTATTTCGGATGACTTTTTTCACCTTGTTTCCCCCCACGCCGGCCAACTGTTTGCACCTGCCACTTTAGTCCTTTTTCTGGTCTGGTCGCAAGGCACCTGTTGTTTACTCTGCTATCTTGAGTACATCACTGAATAATAATACATTCAGAACAATTAGTAGAAGGGATATACACACCCTATGAGGAGCAGCACTTTATTGACAATAAAGTGCTCCTGTGTTCATACCTAAGTTCATCACGTACAAGCTTTATCGATGCCAGGTTTATTTACATTATTATTCAGCTATATCATAATAGGTTACGCTATTACTCGCTATAGCTTTTCATATTTGTACCTCTCATAATTTCTACGTAACAAATCTTACGAAATACAGGCGTTCTTGTGTAAAGTATTTAAGAATGACACTTCACTATATCTTAAATAATGTGTGCCTGGTATACGTTAGTGGAAACTCTATGACAATAAACATATACGTGCAAATCAAAAATTAATAACAAATGGAACCTCATTTCCTACAAAGAATGATATTAGCAGGACATATAATTGTCCCCTGCCATCTTCACTTTGTTATTATTAATAGAAGGATCATAGCATGTTTCATTTGCAAAAATCCTCCTTTCTGAAAATCCTTATTGTACAACATATTATATTTAGGTTATGAAGGATTCTTTGTGTTTTTCTATTTTATGTAGCAACTCTGTGTTTTCCGCCTTTAATTCCCTTCCCATTGTTCTCCTCCCCTCCTCTACACCTGCCCTCGCCCCTCCTCCCCTCTCACTCCACTTCTCCCCCATTACCCCCATACTCCACCACCCAGAAGTGAATACCACAGATTTGTTATCCTCCCTGTTTGGCTTTCACGTTTTAGTTTCTTTCCTACCTTAGTTATTTGTTTTGTTTTGCTATCTAACCTAAACATGATATTGGTATAGTCTTCCTCTAGCAATATGCATACCTTTCTGCCTTGAATTATATTGTATTTGAGTTCAGCCTGCAACTACATTGATTTCATATGTTTTACTGTATTGGTTCTGCTTCATGTCTTAGAACAAGTTAAAGCATAGAATAATATAATTACATAAGTATGTCTATAAGTACTATACAGTAAATATATATACAGTAAGCTAACATTATATGGTAAGTTCCAAATACAAATATATATGACATTCAGACATTATTTGCCTATATTCATATGTGTTTCTTTGTCATTACACACGAACAAAACAGATAAATATATTACCTGAATATGGGCCAAGTTACAAATTAAAGGCCAATTGAAACATTGACAAAGTAGGAAAGAAAGTGTAACTGAAACAAAGGAAAGCAAAGATAAACTAAGTATTTGGAAAATAAATGCTAAGAAATACGGAAAATAAGACGTCGACAAGGGTAAAAGTTATATGTATTAAAGGAAAATTATAAGACAAAACAAACAGATAGAAAAAAGGAAATGATCACAGAATATGAATAGATGTGTCAATGACCCTCACGAACACATTAACATTGTATTATTGCATCATCACTTCAGTAGTTTGCCCAAACATAATACAACTTTACGCTTACTTACTGAATATGAGAATAATGTTGACTCTTATATCGCAAACAAAAATATTGGTGTTTAGCAGCATATGTAAACTTAACTGAAAATGGCAGTGATCCATATGAATAGATGTGTTTCAAACCTTGTTATTCTAGTATATACCAAGATATATAAAGAACATGGGCCTTATCTATCTTTATTATATTCAAGAACCCACTGTCTCAGCAAACTGGCAGATGTAGTATTTTTCTTAGAATAATGAAGTGTCTAAATATAAACTATTTTAGAGTTGTTCTATCCACCCGTATATGTGTATGGTTTCCAGGGCATAACATTAATTGTACTGGTAAGGATAGACAATTTTGAAGATTAATTAGATATTGTGGTGACCGTGTCGCAAAATGGTTTAGTTATCAAGCGTTTATGAAGTTTATTTCACATATGTTAAATGTCTTTATTTATGGCAGCCATTCATTTTTTCACCTCCTTCCCCATTTGTTTAAGCCTATGAAGATAAGAACTACATTGAACATATTAATTTGGGTGTTGATAATGAAGATCAAGTAAACCTGAGTGGTTTATGGTGTGATTACTGTTCATATAGCATACATAATGTAGTGCCTGCCAGCCCTGTCACCTCTAGCCACCTATATATTAATGACCGGGATATATTTGGGCCGGTCGGGCTGCGTTTTCATCAACAATCAAATAAGCCATATATAAACTGTGGAACTATTAGACATTCACGGTAAATCTGTCAGCAGTGATATATGGAGGCACTTTAACATCGGTGCCATCAAATACACTATACACATTACTGAATGACACAAATATATTACCGGATGGAAAATAATATTTCTTTTAAACTTAACATATTGTGTGAAAGGCTTATCTCTATTTCACGTTACGGAGATAATGAGACATAATTATTGATCGAACATTATTTCGATAGTTCCTTTGAAATAATGAAATCTACAGTAGAGGATATTCTACAATGAAAGTTCGCACATCCCAGGTAGAAAACAGATACTGGTATTACCTTTAGAATCGGTGACACTAATTAAATCACAGGAATTCCTTGACAGATAGAAAAACGAAAGGAAATGCATACACGTATTGATATGAATTTAACAAATAGTAACATTAGTAGTTAACTTTACCGTCAAGAATGGAAAGGGTCGAGAGGAAAATCGGAAGCAATATAAGGAAGAGTGATTGTGATTGAGGTAAAGTCTATATTCCTCCAGTTTAGATTAAGTTATTCAATCAGTCACGCACACAGGTCTAATTACAAACGGTCACCATTGCTCTCATACAACAACATCCTGTGAAGTGGTGTGAGTAAAGTGTCGTACATCACCGCTGACGTTGTATTCTATCCAGTGGAATGGTCCTCTGTAGAGCTGTCTGGAATACATACTGTATGTGGGTACGCATTGTTCCTTGTATGCTGATTAAACATTGTAAAAAAGGTCAAGGATTTACAATCTGCCTGCCTGTGTTAGTGCGGTCCTGTCCTATCTCCTTTCAGTCCTCGTTCGCTGCACTCATTGAATCTGACATTACTACTACCGCATACAAAAAAAAATACTGTATATCTATAGTCCAGCCTCTAATGATCCGATGAATGACTTCCGCCTACCTGCCAGCAAGCTTTACCTGTCACACACCCACTATTACTATTCCTCTCCAGAGATTAGACAACTAACAACATGTTTTGTCTAGCTGATATACTGTGTTCCCTTTCCCAGTGAGAGATGATAAAGCAAGTGTCGGTTTTGTAAGTTATTACTATTATTTTTGTGGTTCTCATGTAGCTCGATATTGTGTGTTTGTGTGTGAGAGAGAGAGAGAGAGAGAGAGAGAGAGAGAGAGAGAGAGAGAGAGAGAGAGAGAGAGAGAGAGAGAGAGAGAGAGAGAGAGAGTACAAAGGAGTACAAAGGAAATCAAGCAACAACAGGTCTAGTGACCCTTCTAGGCTGCTTGTCCTCCAAAACACTGACGATCAAGTGTCCAAACAGTGGTTTAGAGTTGGTAAGGGAACATTGGAAAGAGAACTACTGCCCTCGAACTAATGTCCGTGGCAGGATTAGGAAGTTAGTAGGGGACTGATGGGTTAATAACTGAGGGGGGGATAAAATAAAGTTATTCATTTACAAACGCAGTCAGTCGCAGGTTTGATGCGAGATATTTGTCTAAGCGGAGTTTAAATGAATCAAGAGAGAAAGAGAGAGAGAGAGAGAGAGAGAGAGAGAGAGAGAGAGAGAGAGAGAGAGAGAGAGAGAGAGATAATAAATTTCATATTATATACCTGTAAGGGTAATTTAAAATTATATACCTGTAAGGGTAATTTAATATTATATACCTGTAAGGGTAATTTCATATTATATACCTGTAAGGGTAATTTCATATTATATACCTGTAAGGGTAATTTCATATTATATACCTGTAAGGGTAATTTCATATTATATACCTGTAAGGGTAATTTCATATTATATACCTGTAAGGGTAATTTCATATTATATACCTGTAAGGGTAATTTCATATTATATACCTGTAAGGGTAATTTCATATTATATACCTGTAAGGGTAATTTAATATTTTCCTCAGTATGTCTGGTAATATAACAATAACTGCTTATCCTTATCTCGTGATCCCATTTAGTAATGTGTGGAGGGTTAAAATAGGACCGTAGTAGAGAAAAACGGAGTGTTAGAAAGGGGATACTAATACAAATTGAATTATCTTGGCCAGAACCAAGAGTGCTAATCTCTCTCTCTCTCTCTCTCTCTCTCTCTCTCTCTCTCTCTCTCTCTCTCTCTCTCTCTCCTCTCTCTCTCTCCTCTCTCTCTCTCTCCTCTCTCTCTCTCTCTCTCTCTCTCTCTCTCTCTCTCTCTCTCTCTCTCTCTCTCTCTCTCTCTCTCTCTCTCTCTCTCTCTCTCGTCTTTGGTTCCCCTTCCTATCTTTCCAATTCCCTCCAAGTCATCATTGTTTCTCTACCCTTCTATTTCCTTTCCCTTCCCTCTCTATTCATTGTCTCCCCTTATATTCTCCCTATCCGCCTGACGGTTTCCATCAGTACTGCCTGGAGCGAAACATATAGTATTCTTCAGTATATATTCGTCTATAATAGGTAATGTATGTATGTACAGTATGTATGTATGTATGTATGTATGTATGTATGTATGTGTATGTATGTATGTATGTACAGTATGTGTGTATGTATGTATGTATGTACAGTATGTGTGTATGTATATACTGAGCCACATACCCTATAGCTGGGGTTGGCCGACTCGATACAGAGCCCAAACAGAAACAATATTTAAAGTTCCAATTCTTAGGGTCTTGGACCACTTTCATGTTCCCTTGCCCCTTTCTCTGTCTCGTCTAGTTTTACAAGGTGAGGTGAAATCCTAGTCTCCCGTTCCCGAAGTAGGAAAAGTAGTACAGGAAAATAAACAGACATAAACGGATAAGGATGAGCAGACGATGTCAAACCTCACTCTGGACAGGACCAGTCCTCATCAATTGGAATGCACAGCTGGCTAAATGAAGGATAGAACTCGAAGTACCTTTAACATAATACTGGTATTGTCAAGCATAGACTCCATTAAAGAATGGCAGCCTCATGAGCTGAAAATACACATTTTACAATTTAGTGGATGAACATGAGATGTACAGATATGAAGATGGTAAGCTCAGTTTACAACAACAAAAATGTCTGTGTGTGTGTGTGTGTGAGAGAGAGAGAGAGAGAGAGAGAGAGAGAGAGAGAGAGAGAGAGAGAGAGAGAGAGAGAGAGAGAGAGAGAGAGAGAGAGAGAGAGAGAGAGAGAGAGAGAGAGAGTGACTCTTGCATTATTTAATAAACCATTTATTAGTATTATTATTATTATTATTATTACACAAACATACACACACAGTCTCTGTCAGCTATATCTCAGTATGCAGGAACATTTATCCTGACCTCCCTTTCTGTTATCACGGACGACAGGCTCTCTCTCTCTCTCTTTTCTCTTCTCGTAGGACTAGTATTTGTGGAAACTTTGTTCACATATAAGATCTGTTCTACCTGGAACAAACTTCCCTCCGAAGTTGTAAATAGTTCTTCAGTAGAGCAGTTCAAGAAGAGAGTAGATAATATTGTGCACACTATGTAAAGAGTGTAGTGCACTAAACAGTGTCTCTCCTTCCACTTCGAGTATCTCCTCGGAATGGACTGCAAGGTCTCTAATATACTAACTATTCCTTGCAACTCGTGTTAACTCTCTCTCTCTATCCCCCCCCCCGTCTCGCTCTCTCTCTCTCTCTCTCTCTCTCTCTCTCTCTCTCTCTCTCTCTCTCTCTCTCTCTCTCTCTCTCTCTCTCTCTCTCTCTTAACAGCCTTCCAGTTTACATGCCTCAAAGAAACCGAAGAACAGGGCTAATCAGACTTGGCTCAGGTGTGTCTAATGAGGCCAGGTGAGAAGAGGATGAGGGTGATGATGATGATGATCGTGGTGGTTGCTATAAACATAATGATGATGAGTTGTGGCAATACTCGGGAAGGTGTGGTAACGAATGTTGTGATCACTGGCGGAAACTGGAACAATAAATGTAATTGTGACTTCAGACTCTGAGTTGATAGATATATTGTTTAAGCTAAGCAAATAATTTGGTCATAAATAAAACATACCATACTGATTTTTTTTTTTTTTTTTTTTTTTTTTTTTAATACATAATTTTTCTACAATAGAGCCATAATAAATTGTAATGTATTGTCTGACAGCACTTAACATATAATAATTAAAACATTATTGGAAGGACCTAAAACAATATACCTATTCAAGCAGGCCACCCACCTCGGAAGCCTTTCTTAAGACGTATAAAAGTGTAGTGTTTGTCTTCACCAGCGAATGTTTGTTGTGTCAATTTTTTTGACGAGGTGACAGGACCGGGAGTTGAAAATATGGTTTTACATGAACACTGAAAACTTATTTATAGATTTGACTTAATTTCATAAATGTATTGGTGGTGGTTGGGGAAATCAGTTATTGTGGTTGAGGCTGTTGTGAAGGAATAAGAGTTGATGGTGTTGGTAATTGACTTGGTGTTGATCAATGTGTCATTAGAGAAGCTGGTAGTTGTGATGATAACGGGTGAATGGTTGTTATGATGTGGTGTGTTCTCTGGTGGTGTTGGTAGTGTTGGTGGTGGCAGTTATGTCAGTTGATGTTAGGGTGGAGTTGGTGATAGGTGTGGGGGTGGTTTAAGACATTGGTTGTTAGCTGTGGCTGTGGTTGATATGATGATGTTGGTTGTAAAATCTAATTGTGTTTGTCAGTGATGTAAAAACAAGACAGACTTCAATTATGCTGGGCGGAAAAAGAAACACAGAAAAGTTAGATATTAATCAACACCAACTAATACTGATTAGCTTAGATGCCTTAGAACAACAGGTATCCCTATCACGTACGCTGTCAACTACATAGGTGATACGTAGTAACAAAAATGTGCATCATGACTATCATCTGCATTGTATATACGCAGTATAATTAATGCTAAACTTTGTACATTTTAGCACTCGACCTGGGCTGCGTGGATGGTGTGGTGGGTGCTGCCAATATGTATAGATAATACTCAGAATGTGTTTACACCAGATAATAGGTCTAAGGGCCTATGTGGCAACACTGTGATCCCAGATCGTGGGCCAATAGCCAGGTGGGGGAGGGGCACGTCTTGGTGGTGGGGGTGGGCGGTTGGCATTGATTGGGTTGGAGTTGCCTCATGTCTGAATGATTGCCCACACTTGCTATTAGTAAACAAATTACCTTGTGACATACGTGACCACACCCATCCGCACACACAAAGACAAATTACAAGGCAATGCTCAGTATACCTGACAAGAATCTTGAGGTTGGAAGTTGACTTTTTGAGACGATTACCGACAGTGATGCAACATTATCAGACAGAGATAGTGATGATGATGGTGTGGTCGATAAAAACTATTTCCCGAGTCGGAAACTGATGATGGACATGAACTCCCGGGGCCACCCTTGGTGCTAGTTGGTGGCAATGTACCCCACAGGGTATCCGAAGGTTATGATGCCACTGATGATGATGATGATGCCCCTGAGAGTTCTGGAGCTTCATCAAAAGCATCATGGCAGTACTACCCTTCCGTAGTTAAGGCAGAATTATGGGATTCAATGATTGTAGAAAAAAAGTAGAAAGGAACAAATTGATGCTTATTAATAATAAAAACAAAAACAGTATTCTCTATCTTGTCTCTTCTTTATGAGTTTGAGCAATTTCGCGTCTTAAAAAAAATTGATCATCGATCGCTCTCTCTCGCGCGCTCTCTCTCGAAACGACCTTATCGGGATCGACCAACCCATACTCCCTCCTCGTCCTTCCTCCGAACTTTAACTAATTTAGGTTAATTACAATATTATTGCGATCTAGGTGCACACGAGAGAGAGAGAGAGAGAGAGAGAGAGAGAGAGAGAGAGAGAGAGAGAGAGAGAGAGAGAGAGAGAGAGAGAGAGAGAGAGAGGGGGGCTAATTGGCAGAGGAGGCACGTTTCTAGAATAATTGTGGAGTAATTAATATTATAGCACAATAGCTACATTTTACATTTAAAAGCTTACGACTGTTATTTAGCGGCGGGATGAAGAATATAATGACTTTGCATATTCAAGATGAATATCATATATCCGATAATGATTAAGAGGGAGAGTAAAGCCATTAGAGAAGCAGCAAATGTGAATACTGACTTCCAAAATAATAATGGAAAAGGAAATATTTCAAAGTGTGCAATACGAATGAATGTCCACAGGAAAGGATGACATGTTTGGAAATAAGACAAGTTAATGACTTAACGGGAAGAACTAAAATGAAAGTTAGCTTGAAGACATGCATCTCTCTCTCTCTCTCTCTCTTCCAATAACTAACGTAATTTGTCCGCCTCCACCTCTTTCTTGACATCTCGCCTCCATAGGGAGGATTCTGGTACCTTTATTGTTATACGCGTCATCTTGTCTACCTTATGATGTAACATGCCAACTATTACTAAGGTTAACAATAGTACACTCAAACAGAAACAATCGTAAACCTGATGTATTAAAGAAGGAACAGATATAACCATTGATGTTTGCATGTAATTGACAACAAATAGACTGATGATAGTGATACGCTAATCATTAATTTGAGAAGTACAGTATGTAATAAAATCCACCGCTTCTGCTTCCCTTGACTAATTATTAATACTACAACAACAAAGCCGAACACATAATGATGGGGTTGTATAAGCTGGTACGAGGAGTACGTTTACCATCACTAAAGTGGTCATTATATTTTCGGAGGAATCCCGGACAAAATTATAATATCCTCTCATATCACTAACTGATATTTCCTATATTCTCAAAGTTCTCTAAAACAGTTAATGTGTTCATATTGGGTCAGAATATTGCCAAAGAATGTATAGAACATAGTGGTATACAACGGTCGGTCTACAGCAACGGATTTACTGTATGAAGTAATTAACTCCAATTGTCCTTATAAACAGCACAGCTTCAAGCGACGCTTTCAAACCTATTGTCTTTCATTTTCAGATTAATGAGCTTATGGTGTTCTATTTTTCTTCCATCTTTTATCTATATTTTTCTTTTAGCAGTCACTATGGTAAAAGTCAAGAGTCAGCTCTCTCTCTCTCTCTCTCTCTCTCTCTCTCTCTCTCTCCAAACACCTCTTGTCTAGTGGCAACCACTCTCAATGATAGAAGTTCCACTGTCCCTCAGCACCTCACATTCTGTGTTCTCTCCATTTATTCTTCACTCTCGCATATTGTGTAGCTCACCTCACTCCTCGAGGACTGTTATATTTTGCCCATACATTTCGAAATCATTCATTGTTTTCATTTATATCTTTAACCTTCTTTTATCAGTGAAATAATAAAGTATTGTTTTGCAATGCGGCGCTGAAACGTAAACACCTTAATATAAAACAACTGTATCATTGGTCTTATCCGATATATTATAACATTACGTCTACTGCCGCTGAAACAGGGGGAGGGGGGAGATATACGGTTTGATAAGCTTAACATAATCCTGCTTCTCTTCCTGCCGTTGTTTTACGTTTTCCCTCAGGTTCTGCCTTGATAACATTATCTGGTTGGTTGACTCACTGACGACAACAACGCAAATTCCATCAGTTTATAAGAATATATTTTTTTTTATCTTGGTTTAATCTCTTCCTCTTTTGATTTCGTTCCCTTCTCTTACTTATTTATATTTATCTTTGCCTTTACAACATTCTTGTTTCTTGGGTTTATTTTTCTTAATTTTGTTGATACCACTTACACTTCCTGCATCACGACAACCAAATATATTCAGCTGATTTTTCCTACTGAAGGAAATATGTATACATACAGTAAATACACTCACTTATAGCGACAATACTTAGTGCAGTTGTTCATGCAGGCTCTTCCATTCGTGACCAGCGAAGCAGGAGTGTCATATTAATTATTGCTTTGGCCATTCCTGCAGTGAGTCAGGGGAATAGCTCGGGGAAACTGGACAGTATCCAGTTAATAATTTACAGTATATACAGTAGCTGCTGAGGAAGGAACGTAGTTATTTGGTGAGCTGAGAGGCCATGAGTGTAAACAGGCTTTACCATTTAAGGAAATTCGAGTTAGACATATTAATAACGATTTGGCTATTGGGTGTGAGTGCATATGTGTGTGTGTTTGTATATGTGTGTGTGTGTGTGTGTGTGTGTGTGTATATGTGTGTATGTGTGTGTGTGTGTGTGTGCGTGTGTATGTGTGTGTTAGCGAGAAAGAGAGCATGATGAAATGAAGATGACGAGGGAAAAGCAAGAATATGCGAGAATAACGAAGGGGACAAGAGAAGGCCAGGAAATTAGAAGGATGAAGAGAACGAAAGGGAATTATAATTATGGAGGGACGGTGGAATGTGGACAATTAATGTGCCACTGATCTAGAAATGAATCTACAAGTTAACAACATATGGACATTTGCTTTCTCATTGCTGGTATCTACGTGTTGGTATATATTTATTAAACATTTGGCCTCGTATTGTTTAATTATACATATTACATGCTTTTGGTTTGAAATATTACAACAAATATAGAAGAGTTTGAAGTCATATCAATTATAATTAGGTTGTCTGCTGTTGATTAGCTATCGAAAAACTGTCTCGCGGATACTGCAATTACAAAGTCATCTGTGAAGGTTGTGGACAAATGTTCGTTGTACAAAACCTCGAAACATATAGTCAGTCAAATGATCGTTGAGAACTGCTGCATTATCGGCAATATGACAATGAACTGATTAGATTACCAACACGTTTCGTCCATGTTGTTTTAAGTCTAGCGAAAGCAACACCGCGGATTCTTAATTTTGGTAATAAGCGTTAACTGTGTATGGCCCTTAATTAATCATGAATACTGGACGTCTCTTGCAATAACTAGATAATTTACAAAATGTACAAAGTAAAACTATGATACTAAGTTCACTGGCAGTACTCTCATAGTTGTGACTATTGATAATGTAATCATATATATATTGACACGAATGTAATTTCTGTAACTGTACCCTAGCAATTTTTTTTTATTATAGGTCTATCTACTATGCAAATTATTCACCAGTATTTTTGCAGCCAAGGTTTCTTTAGGGTTATATCTGTAATAAAAGAACCCATGCCCTCTATTTTGATCGAAGTCTCAACGGAAGATATCGGTGGTTGGTTATGTAAATTATATGGAGGGTAGGTCAGCCGGACGATAATTTGTTAGAATGGTGGCCGCCGGTTCAACTACCAAGGAGTGTGGAAAAAGAGGAGGAGGAGGAGAGCTGGTAACGACAAAGAACACGTGAGAAGGTTAGGAGAAAGAAGAGGAAGGGAAAGAGAAGTACTTGCGGATAAGGGGAAATTTAGTATGTGGAAAGGAATAATATGAAAACAAAAGATAACTGTAAGCACACACGGAGTAGAAATAAGGAAAATATAGAAGGAAAGGTATACATTCCTTTGGTGCGGATAACATAAACAAAAGTAAAAGGAAACTGGTGTGCGAAGGATTACGAAAAGAGAGAGAAAAAACCCCAGAAATTTTACTTAGAATATAGTCATACATAAACAAAAGCACGTTCTTAGACAATATTATCGATGTTACACTTAGTTACACTTAGTTGTATTCCGTCCGTTAGTGACACAGTTGAGCTGGGGCTCCACTGCGACCAGGCAGCTCCCTTTCTTCCACTCTCCATTCCAGAAGTCGGTTGGAGTTGGTGCTGGGGTATCCTGGTGTTGGTGGCCGGTCCGGTATTTTGGCCAGCCACATGTCCAAGTGTTTCTTGAAGGTGTCTGGAGACACCCCGGTCATGTTCCTGAGAGGGGCTGGTATACAGTTGAACAGTCTGGTTCCATTGTATGTAAAGCTGTGATGGATCAGGGATTTGATTTTTTGTGTTGATCCCGGCGTAGTCCTCACATAGCACAGCCTCCCTCGCCTTTGGTGCTGAGTCCTCTTGGATGTTTGGGTTTGGTACCTTTTTGTCCAAAATCTTCCAGACGTAGATATGATGTATCTCTCCCTACGTCTTTGAAGTGAGTACAGCTGCAGCTCCTTAAGTCTCTACCAGTAGTTAAAGTGTTGAAAACCCATGGATTTTACTGGTGAATGTCCTCTGGGTGGCTTCAATTTCTGTTATTTCTCCTACTTTTGGGGAGACCAGAGCTGGGAGCAGTACTCCAGTCGTGGTAGGACCAGTGACTTCCACAATGTTAGCATACACCTCTCATTTCTTGTGTGGAAGGTTCTCAGGATCCAGCCTGCTATTTGTTTTGCTGTTGTTGTGGCTTTGGTAATATGCTGGGAAAAAGTGGCGTCACTGCTCATATTTACTCCCAATTCCTTCACTGTGGTCCTTGGCGGTAATTTCTTGCTGTCCACTTTTGTAGTTGGTGTCGTTTTGTAGTGCTCTCTTGTTCCCGTACCTTAGAAGCTCGAACTTGTTCTCCGTTTAGGGCCATGTTGTTTTCTTCTGCCCACTTCAGGATTTTGTCCAAGTCTTGTTGTAGTAGCTGAACATCATGTTGTGAGGTGATTTTCTTCATGAGTCTGGTGTCGTCTGCAAACGATGTGGCTGTTGAGTGTTCCAGGTCCCTGTCGATGTCTCCTATCATGATGAGGAATAGGAGAGGTCCCAGTACTGATCCTTGTGGTACTCCGCTGATGACCCCACCTGCTTCTGATAGGCTTCCTTGAACCGTGACTCTTTGTTTTCTGTTGGTGATGACGCTGTGGAGCCATCCTCCAAGCTCTCCCCCTATTCCCAGTGATTTGAGTTTATGTAGAAGGATCCCATGGTCCACCTTGTCAAAAGCTTTGGCGAAATCTAGATATATGACGTCTACATTTTCTCCGTCTTTGAATATCCTGTAGGATTTTGTCGTAGTGTGATAGTAGTTGTGAGAGGCAGGAGCGGCCTTTTCTAAAGCCATGTTGCCCCTCGTTGAACGCCTCAATTATCTTCCAGGAAGCTGACCATCTTAGCTCTTATTGTTCTTTCTATGATTTTAATAAGGTGTGACGTCAGCACCACTGGTCTGTAATTTTTGGCTATGCCTTTACTACCCCCTTTGTGTATTGGTGTGACATTACCTTCTTTTAGGGATTGTGGTACATATCCAGTTTGGAGGGACTTGCTCCACAGCAGTTTTAGAGGCAGGGCTAGCTGATGTTTGCAGTTTTTTAGCAGTTGGGCATGAAAGCCGTCTGGTCCTGCTGCAGTGTTTTGGTCCAATCTTGTCGATGGCTGCTATTATGTCCTCTGTTGATACTGTTACCGAGGAGAATTGATGTGGTGTCTCTGGAGCGTTGCCAAAGAAAGTCGTTGCATTCTCGATTTTCTTGTCTTCATTTGGCGGGCTGAAGACACTTTCATACTGCTGTTTGAGTATCTTGGCCATTTCGGTTGGGTCACTCTCAAGTTCCCCCGTAGGTTTTTGCAAGTGGTCCTATTGTTGTGGGTGTTCCTGAGTCCCTCCTTTTTGCATATGCATAGATGAATTAGCTATTTACTCGTATGTTTGCAACTGGCTTGTAGTTCTTCGCGTGTTCTTTGCTCTTGGTGTGACTGGATGAGTTTACGTTCAACTTCATCAAGCTCTTCTTGTAGTTTGGTGATATTGTGCGCATAGCTGGTCTTCCTTTGCTTGGCTCTCAAGTACGTCCCTTTTCTTCATTAGTATTTATCTATCTCTGGGAATGTGCTTGATATTCTTCCTGCTTGATTTGGTTGCTATGGTGTTTTTACGGATCTTCAGGCCATTGTTGCTGGAGGATACTGAGAGTTTCGTCGGACGTTTTTATCTTCGAATAGTGCCCTCCAATCAGTTCCTGCCAGTTCTGCTCTCAGTCTGTCCCAGTCTATATCTTTGCTGTAGAAGTTGAGATCTTTCAGAGAGGTGCAGGGTATTTGGCTTGATTCCTGTTGACATCTTCTTGGTGGTGTGGCGGTTGGTGTGGGGGTTCTAACTTTGATGAGGCTGTGGTCGGACATTATAGTTTTTACAGTTTTCGTACTAGTGTACCAGGTCGAAGTTGTTGCCAAATAGTAAGTCCAGTGTGTTGTTTGCCTCTTGTAGGTTCCTCGATGTATTGCTTCATGTATGCAGTGTCCATGATAGTCATTAGCTCCTTGGCTTGCTGTTTTTCCTCCCTGGTTCCTCCATCTATTTTCATGGTTGCCCAATTGATGATGGGCAGGTTGAAGTCGCCTGTGATGATGACATCAGTAGCGGGAGTTGGAAGATTTTGTAGGAGTGATTGTATTTTCTCTGTGACCTCCTTGAAAATGTTCCCTGTGGTGTTTGGAGGTCGATACAAAATTATGATGAGCATGTCGGGTTGTCTTATGTGTACTGCTAGTAGCTCTGTTGTGCCGTTTGAGAATGCAACTAAAGTTTCGGTATTTGCAGCCATATCCTCCCTTAGGTAGAGTGCGAATGCTCCGGGGCTTCTGTCCTCTCTGACGGCCCTGAATAGAGTGAAATTATGGATATTGAACCCTGCATTCAAAATGTGTTCGTTCAGGTTTGTTTCTGTGAGGGGTAGAAAAATTGAGTTGTCTTCCTCTGCAATTTCTCTCCAACATAGGGACTTTACATTGATTGTTTCGTGGGTAAAGTCCTCTGATGTTGCCCACAAACAAAACTAGTTAGTGGTAGTTGCACCTTCCTCTGTGGTTCATGTCTGGCCCCTCGGTTTGGGCTAGGAATCTCTCCATTAATCACTTGAGACCGTTTTTCCACTTCCAGAGGACGTCCCATTACTACCTCTAAAAAAGCACCTTGGTCGGGCATAGCCATGTTAACCGCTGCTGGTCTGGCCTTGTGAGTTTGCTGGATGGTTGGCCAGCTTCTGAGGGCATTTGCGTTGGCTTTCTATTTTTTCCTCATATGTTGGTGTGTAAGCAAATTCCCTTTGAATGTGTCCTGTAGCGTGTTCCCTTGGTCTGTTTGACGTTGTTTCTTGGCGTCAGTAATTTTTGTTCCCTTGATGTGTGGAAGTTGGCGTCCTCTCATAGTACATGCCCTTTTGTTGAGTGAGATTCTGCATACATATGGGTGGTAGTCGATGCATTTCCATCCACGCTTGCAACCTATTCTTTCATCCCGCCCGTGCTTCATGAATTTTGCACATATTTTTGGGTGGTCTTGTTTGCATCCCCTGCCCACTACTCCGTATCGGCATTCATTTCTTAGGTAGAAATTGCATACTTCTATTCTTTTCCTCCTAATATCGGTGCCCCTGTAATCAGCTCTGGGCCTAGGTCTCCATGAATTTGTATTTACAGCACTAACCTCCCCTGTTCTACTGTATGTAGGAGCATTTTGGCCGCATCCGTTGCATGTGGAGAACAAACAAAACAACGTATTCTCTCAACTGAATTACAACAGCATGCTATTAGTACTGTGATGTAAATTTGCATACACGAAAACAGAGGCTATGAGAGCGGAGACATATGAAAATAAACACGAATTGAATACGAAAATGGCAACAATAATTTTGACTGGATAGACATTCCGAATAAAGTACAGGAGTTATGTCGTTGTGATGGTTACTGTATGTAGGAGCATTTTGGCCGCATCCGTTGCATGTGGAGAACAAACAAAACAACGTATTCTCTCAACTGAATTACAACAGCATGCTATTAGTACTGTGATGTAAATTTGCATACACGAAAACAGAGGCTATGAGAGCGGAGACATATGAAAATAAACACGAATTGAATACGAAAATGGCAACAATAATTTTGACTGGATAGAAATTCCGAATAAAGTACAGGAGTTATGTCGTTGTGATGGTTAAATAATCTGTCAAGTCAACGTCACAACTTATGACCCATTCCAGTACCCCAGTTAAGTAATATAAGCCTGTATAATACTACATCATCGTTAAATACAACTGTTTTCTAAACGACTAGGATGTATTAGATAGTATCACAAGTGTACGTGTCTCGTTTACTAGTATTTTCCTGCAACCAAACGTTTCACGATAATCGCACAACTGAGGACCACGGTAACTGTAACTCTCTTTCTCTCTCTCTCTCTCTTTCTTAAATACATCACTTCCCGTCTTCTTCCTTTTCTTTTCTTCCCTCCCCCAGACCAAGCAGAGTTTTTCCTGGTCCTTTTTTCCTAATCTCCCTGGAATAAACTCTTTTCTCTCACCATCTCTCCTGTAGCTGTTTATCTCCGCCCAGGGTGAGTATTGTCGTGGTGTTGGTAGTGTGATCAGCGTCAGAGTGTGTGTGTGTGTGTGTGTGTGTGTGTGTGTGTGTGTGTGTGTGTGTGTGTGTGTGTGTGTGTGTGTGTGTGTGTGTGTGTGTGTGTGTGTGTGTGTCAACTGTTTTATGAATCTTATTGTTGACAAATGGCAACTTACGAAACAAGAAGAGGGAAAGGTGAATGTATCAGCAGCAAGAAATAATTTAAGAAAAGCCTGGTGTGGGAAAGTTGGAAGGAAAACATAATGATGAAAGTGTATTTGTGAAAGAAAGGTGGTGAGGTGAGCTAAAGCGAGAGAAGGCCGGGAGAGGCAAGCTGGCCGGATACTATCTTTCTACTTTATCTATCTATTACCAGACGGGATGATCCCACGAATGAATCGCCTCCATGCACCCTGTCCTCAGTCAGACGGCGCCCCTCCTTCCACTCAACACCAACATCTCCATCCTATCAACCCACTCTCGGTTTGCTTCTTCCTCTCTGCCCTTCCACCTCAATCCCGTACTCTACTTCTCTTAGGAGTTTAGTTTTTCCGCTCCCAATAGTTTCCGGACATAAACCAACAAACCATTCTCATTGAGTTTTCTGTTTCGTTCCTCCTCTCCCAAGCCACAGATGACATTAGCCATAACCATACTAACGCATGGCAAATGTTTTATATAGTGCATTAAAGGGGAGATTTCCACTTGAGGGATTTTTTTCTGGACCCTCTTTTCCCCCATGTTTAGCCCCATTGCTTTTGAGATTTTATGAATTTCGCCGCATTAGTTTGAGGTGGACATTTTAAAGAACCATTCGGCCGCCCCATTTCTTGTCAATTTTAGGAAGACCTTTCGTGCCATTTAGGTGTCGATTTTTTCCTGGCGAGCGATAGCGAGCCTGTATTTTAAGAGGAACCGGCCTTCGGCCGGGAAATTTTTCTACCGAAAATTGTACAAATTTATCTTGAACAGGGGTCTAGGGGGTGTAATTTTAAACTTGATGGAAATCTAGGGAACAAACTAAACACCTTCCCTGAAGATGCTTGTGAGCAGCTCAATGTTTGTCTGATACCTATCGGGTAAACAAAGATTATCTATGACAAGTTGTATATCTTATTCTTGTTGTTCGTACATGCATTGTCTGGATTATGGGTTTGACAATGCAATCTGTATAGAGAGGAGAAAATAATGTGCATGACATAATATAACATTTAAGAGCTAAATAATAATGAATTAGGATATATTAAACCTAAACAACACAAGTGCAAAACAAAGCTTGTGTCAGGTTGAGCCATGAGTCAGGAAGACCTCATGATTAGGATGACCTGATTGTCACCACCACCAATATAAAGGCACAATATTCTACTGTGCCGTATTATATTGGGCTCTTGCTTTATCACTTACATTAAACGTTTTATGGAAATTTGCATATTTTAAGTTAATGGTATCAATCCAGGAGTTAAATTGCTTGGTGT